>RXOD01006268.1:0-10815 GCA_005223375.1 Amoebophrya sp. AT5.2
CTTCGTGTGTTCGGGTCTATCACATAGTGTAGGTCATGACTTTCCTTCGCTAGTATTCATTTCTTCTCAATGAAAAAACGCGGATACCAGTCGCGTTTAGCATCAAAAAGTACGCTCCCCAGGGTTTTCGTCGAAACGCGGGAGGCTTTCGCTGAGTCCCCCGCCGTCAGCTGTCCACAACAGGAACGCCACACCCCCCACGTAGTTGCTCAGCATGTGCCGCACGGGAGCGCGCTGGATTTTCGCGCTCCCACCTACTGCCTCGATTGCGCGCGGGTTCGAGGCGAGACAAGGGCCGCGCAAGTTAGGGCGTCGGGCTTATTCTTGTCAGGGTGGTCCACAAATTTAGACCGATCAGATGCTCGGCATTGCTGTCTGATGGCTGACGCCAGTCGGTCCACAAATTTGGACCGATAAGATTCGCGGCGTTCCTTCTTGCGAATGTATACCAGGGGGTCCACAAACTTGGACCGGCCAGATGCTCGCAATTGCGATCGCCTTGGATTTACGCGCCCGGCCATAGTTCTGCCCTTTTGCGCGGCTTGAAAACTAGAACAATGCCGGGCCACATTTTTCCGCGGCCTATCATGGCCGAAAAGGTAGCTTTCCTGTACGTAGCAGAGGGGGTCGTGGCGTTTTCGGTCTTCGGGTGCAGCTGCAGGCGCGCACGCGCTGGCGCCGTTCTGCGTGACGGCTACACAAATCGATTTCTACACTTAAGGAAGTACCGCCCCCCGAACCCGACGTGCCGCCGTTTCGCGATGGTTTTCGCGATGGTTTTCGCGATGGTTTTTCGCGGCTGAAAACGGTAGTCCACACCAGGGTGCGCACCGGGGTCCGCACCGGGGACCGCACCGGGGACCGCACCGGGGACCGCACCGGGGACCGCTGGCGATCGAAAAGCGCAGCACTCTATCGGGGAACGATTCATTCCTACTTTCATTTCTACTTTCATTTCTACTTTCATTTCTACTTTCATTGCTAGGCGTGGCTTTTTCGCCTCACTTTTCGCCTCACTTTTCGGCGGTTTTTTCCACCGCCTGCGCGCGGCTTCTCGGCAAAATGTAGCTGCTAGGTGGCCGGTTGCGCTTGTGCGTGACGACTACAAATTCTCATTTCCAGATTAAATCCGTCCAAGCTCTGGCGCGCCGCCTAACGTCCGCCACGGACCGACGGACGCGCCTCGATCTGTTTCGAATTCGATGCGATGTAAATGCATTTCTTTGGCTTAGTAGCGTCGCGGGCGCCTACACGCGAAGCCGACCCGAGCCGGCCCGAGGCGCGCAGCGCTTAGGACACCAGCTCCAGCAAGGCGAGGCCTGACTTTTCTCCCAGCCATTCGCCTGGTTTCGCGCGGGCGAGTGAATGGATTTGCTAGGGATGGGCATGGCTGTGCTTTGTCATGGTCGCGCAGCTGGGTGCAAGCGCTGGAAGTTCCGTGCTGCTGGTGTCTGTGTGGCCAGTAGCTTTGGGTGCGGCCCTGGTCGTGAGTGGCGCGCTGCTTCTGCGCCCGGCCGCCGTGCATTCTGCAGGCTAGACCCGGTCGCCGCACAGGCGGTCGCCAGGCGTGGCGCGGTACCAGTCTGCGCCCCATTTATGCAGAGCGCCCGCCTTGGCGTTCTTTTCGCTCTTTTTTTCTACAAATGTAGGCAAGGATGTGGAAAGGCAGGCGGGCGAAAGTTTCGGCAGTCGATTTTTTAACGCTAAACGCGACTGGTATCTGCGTTTTCCTATTGAGAAGAAATGCTCCGGGGCAATGGAAAGTGATCACCTACACATAGCGAACATCAGACAGTACTCTCCAACACAAGGTGGATTTTGGAAGCTCACTGGCAGGTCGTGGATTAGGCACGAAACCATGTGGTCGCGGGATCGGCAGCAGGTTTGCTCCTCCGTTGCTGCTGCGTTTCTTCTCGCGACTTTCGTTCGCTTCTGCCAGGTGTGGCTCGTTTTCCCGCAGGCGCAGACGTGCGAGCGCACAGGCGAAGGCGAAGGACTCGAGGTCTCGCAATCCTCGTTCGTTGTGCAGCCGGGATTGGCGATCACAGAACTGGTCGAGGACTTCCCGGACGACGTGGAACTGATCGCGGAAGCGAACCGTGTGGCGAAACCGGTGGAGGAATTGGTGCTTTCTGGGGCTCATCTATCAGAAAAAGTAGAAGAGAAGATTTTGCTGATCCAGTTCCTGAATTCGGGGTTTCTCTCCATGACGAAAAGCTGGATTTGCAACGTGAAACGGCTATCTTCCCGGACAGCGAGCGCGACGACGAAAACATCTCCTGTTGGAACTACTACTTCTCTTCTTGACGCCACGCTGTTCGTCGCCACGGACCAGAAAGCGCGCGACGGGCTGAAAAACTTCTCCACTTCTAATCAAGGTACAACCGTGAACGTGTTTCTGTCCCAGACCGCGTCCACGCTGTCGAGGGGGAGCGTGGAGTATGGCAAATTCGCTTATTTTCGGATGATGGCGTGGCGGACCATGACGCTGCTCTCCCTGATGAAGAACCTGTTCTCAACAAGCGCGCAACATCGAGGCGAGGGAACGATGCAAACCAAAACGAGCCTTTTCCTCGTCGAATCCGACGCCGTGTGGCTGCAAAATCCGCTCCAGTACATCTTCTCGGCCGCGATATACTCCTCGGACGTGATAAGTCTGAACGACGACGCTTTGAACTTCTATCCGGGGCTCGGCTTTCCCAACGGCGGCTTCCTGCTGTTTCGCCCGACAAGCGGCATGCTGGATCTGTGGGGAACACTTGCCAGCACGCAGAGGAAAAGACTGAACGCCGCTGCGATCACTACTGCGAGTAGTACTAGTGCGAGTGTGAAGGCGGCGGTGGAGGCCGGCGGCAACGAGCAAATCATGCTCACGGAGCTGATCAAAGCGAATCGAGCGAAGTACAAACTTCACCTCCTGCCGGAGAGTCTCTTCGTGCACGGGAAGGCGTGGTACGACAACGAAAAAATACCGGTAAAGGACCTAGGGGTGGTGGTACAACAATTCGGTGGAGTAATGTCAAAGATGAACACAGAAAAGGAAAGCAGCCGTCGAGAGGAGGTTGTAGCCCCGTATGTGATTCTGAATAATTGGATCAGGGGCGGAGGGGCAAAGATTAAAAGAGCGAAAAAGTACAGGCGCTGGTTCCTGGACGAAGCGGAGGAACACTGCCTTCCGTCGTGAGTAATCCCATCGAAGCCATGGCCGATGGCGCCATGTGGGATCAAAAATCGTTTTCCCGCTGTCTGCTTTGCCATAGCCCAATCGTGGTGGATCTTTGTCGTGGCGTCGAGTCGTCCTTCGTTGTTGGTCCAGAGAGTCTGATCAAGAGCCCTGTGGAGCCAGCCTGTGTCCGGCAGTGAGGAATCTCCGTTTCTCAGATAAGCCACGTGAAAAGTGTGCAGATGATCTCCAGGAGATCCCGTGACCGATCGTTGTTTCGTGCCAAGAACAAAAAGAAAAACAAAGCAAAAGCCAAAAAACGTTCGTCCCATAGGTATAGCTGATGTCAGCCCGGACCTGAAAGAAGGTGACGAAGTTGCGAGTTCTTCCTAAATCATGTATTAGTATACTCGAGTATCAGGTCGTGAAGCGATTCTTCCCATGGACGACAGAAGCAGGCTGTGCACAGCTATGACTTGGTAGCTCGATTTGGATGTCCATTAGCATTTCCTCAAGTCGCGGCATCACTCGTAGTTGGTGTTGCAACCGAAAGAAGGAGCAACTGGGCAAGAAGGATGGCGATTGGGAAGGTCGACGAGAAGCAAGAAAAGGCTGCGGCGGACCCGCGCGTCGATTATCCGCCCGGAACAATTCTGCGCGTCAAGTGGCCACTCGTCGACGGGTCAAACAAGTGGCTCAGCGCAGTGGTGTCATCGGTTTCCGACCGAACGCGCCCGAGGCGGGAGAGGTCGACACCTTCGCACTATCGATACACATTGTCGTGGCGTGATGACAGCCCGGCGCTGGTGTCGAGGCTTCTTCATCTCCCGCATCGCGTCGCGTACAAAGGCGCCAGCATCGGCGAGCGCAGATTTCTTCGGTGTGCCAAGACCGGCGCCCGGCATGAACTACCTCGCGGCATATCTTTCGAAGTGATGAGCCACCGACAAGCACCTCTGCAGCGCCTCAAGATTGCAAAGGTCACCCCCTCCGGTCAAGCGAGCACACAGACTGTATCGGTAGGCCTCAACGCACGCCCCGACGTGGAGACGGCGCTTCGGGTTGCGATGCGCAAGCGCATGGATTTCGTTCTGCGCCACTACTACATGGAGAAGAAAGCAAGGAAGAAGAAAAAACGAAGTATGAGCATCAGTTTGGAGTAGAAGGAGAAGGCGGTGGCGGTGGCCGTACTGCTGGTAGTGATGCTAATGCCGCCGCGATCACTATTGCGATGGCGACCACTAGTAGTACCGCAGCGGCGGTGGAGGCCCGGCCGGCGGCAGCGAGCAAACCATGTTCACGGAGCTGGTCAAAGGTTGGAGTCGAGCGATGTACAGACTTCACCTCTCGCCGGAGAGTCTCTTCGTACACGGGAAGGCGTGGCACGACAGCGAAAAAATACCGATAAAAAAAGACCACCTAGCTAGGGGCGGCACAGCAATTCGCTGCACAGTCAAAGATGAACACAGAAAAGGAAAGTAGCCGAGATGAGGTTGGAGGCCCGTGCAAAGATTAAAAGAGCGAAAGAGTACAGGCACTGGCTCCTGGACGAAGCGGAGAATCACTGCCTTCCGTCGTGAGTAATCCCATCGAAGCCATGGCCGATGGCGCCATGTGGGATCAAAAATCGTTTTTCCGCTGTTTGCTTTGTCATAGAAGCCCAATCCTTCGTGGTGGATCTTTGTCGTGGCGTCGAGTCGAGTCGTCCTGCGTTGTCGGTCCACAGAGTCTGATCAAGAACCCCGACACTCCGAAACCAAAACCGATCCGTACTCCCGGCAACAATCAATCCACGTCGAAGCAAGTACTTTCACCCTACTATTCGTAGAAACAAGCTTATCCTGGCTGCTCTCAAGAAAAATCCAGCCATTAGTTCTTGCGCCAACGACTGAGATTGGTTTTGATTCCATGAAACGCGAGCGCGCGGTAGAAGAGGGCGGTGTGCAAGAGAAAGAAGCTGAGCTTCTAACGATTCTTCGGAAAACGAATTTTCGTAGGTATAAAATCTTCGTAGGTATATAGATGGAGCGACTCGTCTCGCCGCGCGATTCGCTGCTTCGCGAGTCTCGTCGCGGACGCATTCGCTGCGACGGTCGCCACATTTTTCGGAAAACTAATTTTTCGGATTTTGTATGTAGTTATGCTTATGGTTATGCTACGCCGGCAATAGATAACCACTGCGAAACGGAAGCAGGGCGACCACAACTACTCGTCATGATCATCTAGACCTGTTGAAAATGAAGCGGGCTGCAGCTGCCTCCAAGGAGTCTCCGACCGACGCGGGGGCGTCTTCCGGTCGCGCCGCAAAAGTTGCAAAGTCGATGAAAGCTGAGCCTCCTGCTGCGATGAAAAAGGAAACGAAGAAACCTGGTGACGACCGACAAAGAGACAATCGCATCGATGAAATCGAGAAGCCATCAAAGGCTGCAGTCCGAGCAAGGGGGTCTTCAAAAGCCGCGGCTTCTTCGAAAGCGACGGCTTCTACGAAAGCAGCGCCTTCTTCGAAAGCCGCGGGGGCCTCTTCAAAAGCCGCGGCTTCTTCGAAAGCGACAGCTTCTTCGAAAGCAACGGAATCGATAAAAGCGCCGGCTTCTTCGAAAGCAGCGGCTTCTTCGAAAGCAGCGGCTTCTACGAAAGCGGGAGCTTCTTCGAAAACGAAAGCGGCTACCTCTTCGAAGGCGGGCACTTCTTCCAAAGGCAGTAATAGCGAGCTTTTCGAGCAGGATGTGGAGGACACTGCAAAAGCAAAACCGCCACTCGCCAAAGCGCAACCGGCGAGCAAAGCCAAGGCCAAGCCGGCGCCTCCAAATAAAGCCTCCTCTGGTCCTCGAAAAAGTGATAGACTCTCTGCGAGTGGTGCGAGTGGTGGCTCTGCGGAAGCAGCCGAGGACGACGACGCTGCTGCAGCTGCTTCCGCGAGTTCGAGTTCGATTCTTGCCAACGTGACGGGAACAAGTGCGGGCGAAGTGGCTGAGGGTGAGGCGAAGAAGCGGCCTGCGAAGACTTCATCTTTGGCGCTCGAAGACGTAGCGCTAGATGTCGGGATCATGGACGGGGTAGATGAGGAGCGAAAAGACGCGGAAAGTTTAAAACAGCAAGCAGAGAAGCCTTCCAAGAAGTCCACCTCGACAGCCATGAAACAAGCCAGCACGAAAGCGAAAGCAGCCGGGAAGGCGAGGGCGAAACAGGAGGAAATGGAGAACCTCCGACAAAAAGACGAAGCAGGGCGCACCCCCGCTGTCGTTGCGGACGCTGGCGTCGCGACACCGCAGCTCGACGCCGACTTCCGGCCCTTTGACGAAAGTGATCGATCCGAAGTACTAGTCGCGCATGGTGCGCCGAAAGCGAAACCCAACCCCAAAAATCCGGCGCCAGCCATGAAGAAAGCCACGACCGGTGGAACAAAGGTCGCGAAGGCTAAACCCCCAAAAGGAGCAGGGGAAGAACAGAATCAAAATTTTTTGACAACTACCGAGCACTTCCGAAGGTCAACGACGCGGCGCGAGCGGCGGCTGGAGGAACTGCTGCATTTGTTGCGAAGGGTTTTCTCGGAGGACGACTGCCTCGGCCGTTTCCAGAAGTACATGTCCTGCGCCGGAGGTCGGGGGGATCTTCAGAAGGGCATGGAGTGCACGCGGCACAACTACGCCCGGCTGCAACAGGTATTCTACGAGAAGCACGAGCCGGAGTATGGCGGGACCAGCGATGCTAGGATGTGGCTGTGGGTGTGGGCAAGTGGTATAATTAGCCGTGCCTGCGTCAGCGTAGCCAGGAAAAGTCAGAAATGTAATCGTTTAGTCGTCATGCAAGATTGTTGCGCTCTCATTATCGTTCAGCACCTCGAAAGAAAAATTAGCAAAACTTTGATTTTTTAGGGAAACTCTGTCCGGGGCCCCTTTTGGTTTTCCTGGAGACCACAGGTCCGCGAAAGCAGGAGAAAAAAGGCCGCTGTAATCCGCGGTCGGCAGTCTCGGCAAGTCTGCAGCCCACAGCTGGCTAAAGATCGGTAGCACACTAGTTGCCGCTCGCCGCGTCACCATTGTTTGTAGTTGTTCGGAGCTTGTTCCAGTTTCCACCCCCCTCCCAACGGCAACGACTCATCTCTGCTAGGATACCACCGCTGCTTCCCGCACTGGGGCATCTCTGAAATTGCCCGACCCCTTCGCGCCGGGTAGACTTCAGAGCGCCTTGATCGGCACTCGCTCCCCAAGGGGACGACCCATTACAAAGTACTTATACTTACAGCTCTCCATTACACCATCGCTGGTCTCGCCTCTTCATACGGAGGCTGGGAAACGTCCGGCAGACTCGAGAGCCTTGGTCGAGTTTTTGCAGCAGTACCCAGAGGAACAACCCGGAACAACTCGAACACCATCAGCATTGCACGAAATGTGCGAGCTGTTGCGGTTTCGATACGGCTTTAAGACCTTGGCGGAGGTCGAGTTGGAAGCGGCGGCCGCGGGCCCGCTGTACATCCAGCAGGAGATCGAAAAGCAGGAAGCCGAGCTGCGGGAGATGATAGCGACTGCGACGGCGGGCTTGCAGACGCAAACGCAGAGATCTTCACACTTCTATAAGGAAGCGTTGGCCGTGGCAGATCCAGATGACAAGAGCAACAATCTCCACGAGAACAACCCGTACGAGGTCGACCCGTCGTTCGCGTGGAGTACGGACCGGCTCCACTACGCACTCGAGCAACTTTCCGCCTACACCGGGGCAAACGTGGTCGAGTTCGTTCAGCGTTATTATTCGCCGAAAACGGATTTTTTCGGGGTAGTACCCCAAAAAAACGGTTTTCTTGGAGCACTAGGTTCTGAGCCCAGAAGATCCCCGCGCGGCCCTTCCCCGCTCCCACGCCTGCCGTGCGAGAAGGCGGCGCTCTACTACTCGCTGTGCGAACTGCTGCAGATTCCGGTTTCCCAACGCTGCTGCGGGATCCGGGTGAAATGGAACCTCGCAGGGCAGATTCAGATGGCCAACTACCTGTGGACCAGCGACCGACTCGGGGATACGTTGCGCCGCGCCTACGTGATTTTGCAGTGGGCAGTGCTGAGTCTGCCTCCGGAGAAAGAAGTAGAAGGAGCAGCTCGTCCCCAACAAGAAGTCTCAGAGAACGAAAAGCAAAACGTGGAGGAGCATCAAGAAGCGGGCGCCGGCGTAGGTCCTGTGGCGGATCTCGTTCCCACCTTAGACGAGCAAGATCCCCGACAGGACCTGAACATGCGGACGCCAACCCCTACCCCAGCGATGCTGAAGCCAGCTCCCGCCGGTGCGTTTTCCGCAGTCGCGTTGCAGCATCAAAAGGTCGGAGTGCGAGGGGGGTTGTCCCCACGGCGAGAGGATCCCAACAAAAAACCCGAAAAAAAAATAAGCGTAGTGATCCAGAAGACCCTCGCGAACGCTCTCGAGGCGCCAACACACGGAAGAACAGCAACCCACGGCAGCGCGCAGGTCATCTGTGACACCATTTTGGCGCTTGTGGAGGAGGTACCTGATGAAGCGGGAGTTGGTTCTGGTTCTGCGCCGGGCACAAGAGTCCGGCAGCCGCCCAGCAGCCTCCGCGAGAATCTGGACAAGGCGCGCGCGATTCTCCGCAACCGCTCCTTGTGCTGTCTGAATACTCCGGAGGTTGGTGAAAAAGCCATCGATAGTACAAGTAGCGACGTGGGGACGATGAGCATGCGCTACGCAGACTTCTTCGCGAAAGAAGTCGAGCGCGTCGTGCTGGAGGGGGTGGTCGCTTCCCTGGGTGCTTCCACAGCGACCTCCCCCTCTAAGAGGTCGCGAGAGCACTTCGACAGCGTCCTGCTGACTCCGCGCGAACGGGTGTTGATAAAAGAGATCGTGGCACTGCTGCGGCCGGACAGGGGCGACGTCGAGAACGCTGTAGAGGGAGGGGACGTGGTAGCGGCGGATAGAAGCGACGCAGACTTGGACGGCAGGCCGCTGGGGGTCGCGCACAACTCTACTTCCGACCGAGAAGATTCCTCTGTGGCGAAACTGCTAGGAGCTGTTCCCATCGTTTTTCCCGCGAAGGGACTTGCGGTGCCGGGGGACCCTGCGGCTACAACAACTTTTGCGGACGAAAACAAGCGCGAGCGGAATAAAGCGAGACGCATGCGAGCCTTGAAGCTACGTACCGAGAAGCAGGAGGAAGGAGGCGAAAAACAGCTGGCGGACATCAATGATTTGGTTGAGGAAAACCAAAAGCAAAACGCTGACCTCCCGTCGCCGGCAGCCAGTAGCGCGGGAATAAGCGGCAGCAGCTCGGGGAAGAATTCGGGCGCCTCCTCTTCGCCGTCTTCTATCGGAGCTGCAAACGGCTTCGGAACTGCGTCGGTTTGTGATGCAGCAGTTGCCGGGCGAAATCATGAAACTACTGTTGCTTGTTACACACGACACAGCATCATAAACAAGTCGCTTTTCAGCTCAACCGCGCCAGCAACACAGCTATCGCCTCGACATTCGACAGCTACGAACCCCAGCCATCGGCATTGTTGGGTTTGGGAGGCAGAGACCAATCGCGTGCTGGTTTTCCAACTGGATGCCGGCGTTGGGAAGATAACCGTCGCCGCCCTGCTTTCAAAAATCGCGCAGGACTTCGAGCTACCGACTGCGGACCGGTTGAAGCTGATAGATCTGCGGCCGGAAAGAGAGGATGCAGGTAACGCACTCAATGCAGATATTAATGCGCCCAGCACCGCTGCCGGCACCACGACCCTTGCGAACGCGAAAGGCAAGGGCGGAAAGAGGAAGAAGAAAGCCGCTTCTGAAGACCCACTGCAAAACCCCGAAAAAACTACAGGAGCGGTGAACAACAAGAGGACGGCAGCCGCCGGAGGGGGCCCAGCTGGAGACTTTTCTTCCGCAGTAGGTGGAGGTCCCCCGCCGCTGAAAAAGCAGAAGCGAGCGCTGGAGGCGAGCGGTACTAAGACCCGATCGGTGCCCGTGCCCAAGGGGGTGGAGCAGCATAATTTGCAGCAGATGCAGAAACTGCAGATCGCGCCCACGGAACCCGTGAAGCTGACGCGGCGGCAACTGGCAATGCAGGGCAAAGGCGGTGGAGCTGCAGCTGTAGCCGATCAGCCAGGAGCTGCCGCGTCTTCTGCAAAGGCGAAGCAAGCAACCCCCGTCCAGCCGCAGAAACACGGAGCAGCGGCAAGAGCAGCCACTAATCCACCCCATCCCACCGTACCTGTAGCTCCGCTGACAACCTTATCTACCGACCAATCGCACGGTGCAGCAGCATCTGCAGCAATACCAATATCAAATGCTGCACTGTCGCTGTCCACATCTACCGCTACATCTTCGTCGTCGGTCGGCGGCGGGGGCGGCGCCGGCGTTACGGCGTCTGCGACTCCCACTACGACTCCCCCAGCCGACACGACGACCGAGAACACTCGTCCCGCAGCTGTTGCTGCCGCTGCGCCAGGAGCTGCGACGACGGCGACCCATCCGCACCAAATAAACAGAACGAACCACGCGCGGCAAGGCGGGGTCCCCTACCGGTCGAGACAGGAGCGGGAGTTTGAGTCCTCCAGCCGGAACGGGCTGATGCGATGGAAGGGTTTAGGGAAAAATTCCATCGATTTCGCGTTTCGCGGCGCAATGTGGACGGAATATGGTGGGGGCCACGTGGTCGGCGACGAGTG
>RXOD01006269.1:0-10814 GCA_005223375.1 Amoebophrya sp. AT5.2
GCTGCGGAAGGAAATTATTCCCCGCAGAGCCACGGTCTCTCGCCGTATAGCTCTCGCTGTCGCTCGCGATGCGGCGAGAGACCGTGGCTCTCCGCTGTTGCCGGCGATGTTGAGCCTACGCCTACCTTATTTGCCAAATGAATTATTGTACACGAAATGCTATATGCTTTGAAAATGGTATTGCCTCTTACTTTTAAATTCAATGCTCTTTTCGTCAAACTCGTGTGGTGGTCGCGACTAAGGTTATTCTCAAGAAAGTTTCTTCAGAGTCAGACTTCGACTTCTCAGACATCCCGACCCGACCCAAGATTATGCTACCACTGGCTGCAGCAGCCTTCTCCTGGCCTCTCAGTCCCGGTTCTTTTCCGCGCACATCGGTCACAGCAGGTGTTGTTTTGCGTCTGCATGCACGCGCATGATCTGCAGGTATTCGGCGAAGTCGATCGTGCCGCTCCGGTCGCGGTCCACCGCATCCAGCACGTCGCTCATCAGCATGTGGACCGCCGGGTCCTTGCTCGCGTCGGGGAACAGGTCCAGCAGGACCTTGCGGAGCCCGTGGCCGTACAAAGCCTTCTCGGTCTTCAAATCGCTGACCTGCACGGCGTACCGCATGAAGTTCTGCTTGAACCCGAGCACCTCCACGTCGCTGAACCCGGAGAAGCTCTGGTAGTTCTTCTTCGCGAGCTGCCGCGCGATCGCGCAGGCCTGCCGGCACTGCCGCTCGGACATCCACTTGTCCTTCAAAACCGTCTCCGAGGGGGGAATTTTTAGATCAGCATGTTCTTGCGTCGCGGGCTCGTCCGATGGCGGCTCGTGCCTGGGGTCGTGGTCGTCGCGGGTCGCGGACTCCGCAGCAGCACTGCTCGATCGAGCGCTGGCCGGGCTGGCTGCGCTCGCCGCACTGCCCGGAACATCATGCACGGCGTGTTCGTCGTGGTCCTCCCCAACCCTAATCCCCGCACCAGCAACGCCGGCACCACTAGTAAGGGAAAAATCTTCATCTTTCTCAGGGGACGACGGTGCAGCACTCGTCGTGCTGCGTCGCCGGATCAACTCGTTGCGCTGCTCGGAAATGCGCTGCTTCACGCGCAGCATCTCCCTGGTCTCCTCGTTCGGAATCTCCTCCAGATTGTCCGGCCACTTCACCGGCTCTGGCACAGTCAGCATCGCCAGCATCCCCGCATCAGCGTCCTGCGGAAGCCAGTCGAGGCCAGGGCCTGCGAGAGGACGAGCGGGTAGAGAATTATTGATTCTTTTTGCTCTTGTTTCTGCTGGTAGAAGCTCCTAGACCTAGTAGACGAGCTTGAGCTGCACCTGCAGGTGCTGCTAGAGCAGCTCCTGCTGCTGAAACGGATTACGCGATAGAAACAAATGACAATGAGCCGTCGAACTCGAACAAATTTCCATAAAAAATCTGTACACGTCTGCAGCGCCGCTTTGTTGGCCATTTTGAGCGAGGTCGCGTAGCCGAGGCCGATGAGCATGGTGGTGACGCTTTTGTAGGTGCAGTACCTCTTTCCGTCCAGCGGGTTCAGGTGCGAGATTTGGCCCCAGCGGAAGGTGAAGGACATGTACAGGCTGTCTGTGACTGCTTTCGCCACCTTCAAAAAGTCAAAGCGGTCCAGTGCGAAGTCAATCCCGAGCTCGGAGGCTTTCTTCGTCAGTGGCTCCGGCATCGCGTCGTAGCCCAGCCAGCGGAAGACTTTGTCGAGTTGCGCGATGGAAAGGAAGGTCACCGAGGAATCAGCCCCACGACTCGAGGCCCCCACCCGCTCGCGGTGCCGCCGGTCTAGAGAGATCAACGGCGTGCCGCGCTTCCTTATCTTCCTCAAGGTTTTCCGCAGGTTGCGTGCAAACTTGATTTTCATGTAGCCAATGTCCTCTAGGCCCGGAGGTTGATGTTGGGCCGCTACCGTGCCCCGTGCTGCTCCTGGTGTTGGGCCGGGGAGTTCGTGGGCGGACTTGGACCGCTTCTTCGCGTAGTTCACCTCCTTCGCAACGCGCATAGTGGCCGGGTCGTGCAGCACGTCGTTCAGCCACGCACCGTCCTCCTCGTCTAGGTTCGCGAAGGTCTTTTTCGATCTCTTTTCAACAGCTCCCGGACCCAAAGAAGTAGTCTGCGAGCGGTTGAAGGCCAGGCTGCGGTTGTTGTTGTTGGTGGGGGACCCCTGATCGGTTTGGGTTTGGCCGCCGGGAGAACTGGGCGCAGACGCTCCTCCGAGTTCCATGCTGTTTTTGGCGGAGAGCGAGAACAGGTGCTGATGGTGATCGGCCTCGTCCTCGCTGTCGCTGCTGGAGAGATTGTCGTGCGCCCGCGCCGCCGCCACCAGGTGGTGGGCCATGGCGGTCGTCGCGTTTTCGCCGTTGCTTGACCGCGAGTTGTCCCGATCCCCCGCGTGGTCGGAGGACGGCCGCGGCGACCCCGTGCTTTCACCTCCGTTTCCGTTTATTCCGTTCATTCCGTTCGCGTGCGTGCCGGTGGCCCCCGTTTTCGTGACCAGTGCGGCCATCTTCTGCGAGCGGTTTTCTTCCAGCCTCTTCAGGGTGGACAGCGGTTCCGCGAACTTGTCGAAGGCCGCGTGGTACTCCGCAATTTCCTCGTTGGAGAACCCCGCCCGCGTGCGAAACAACTTGTACACCTCGTTGAACTCTTCCAGCGTCAGTTCGTCCTGCAGGTCCTTCGCCTTAGAGGGGTGCAAGAAGATGCTACCAGGTAGTTGCCTCAAAATAGAATCAAAATACAGGAGCCCCCCAAATGCGACCGATGACAGCGGAGCCGACAATCAGAAGCACTGCGCGGCCCACGCATGGAGCTACAGGCCGAAGAGCCACGCCGAACAGGAACAAAGTGCAGAACGCCAAGAGCTTCCCCAGACAAGCTGTACCACCTGGCCTGTGAAGCTGCAGCTAGGCCTAAGACTTTCTTGACAACATAGGCAAAAATCTGCTGCCTTCCTCGAAGACGGTGGTGGCAGCACACCACTTAACCACTTTCACGAGCACCTCCACAGCAGCGCACCACTTTCACGAGAAACCTCCTCGCAGCTAGCAAATTTGAGGCCTAGGGTCTGCAGGCTTGTTGTCATATTCCAAGGCCGCGTGTCTCGGATGTATTTTGAGCCTTGCTGTTAGCATCCGCGGCTCTTTCTAATCCCCACGTCGGCGTACAAGTCCCGCAGCACGTCCTCGGACACGTTGCAGGAGTTCACCACACTCAAAATGTGCCGCAGTTCCTCGCTGTCCACGCCTCCACTGCCGTCCGCGTCGGCCTGGTGGAAGCGGTCGCAAACGGACTGCGAGAAGTACTCCCGGAACAGGGACAAAACATAGAGAACCTGCGGGAAGTTGAACCACCAGTAGTTCTCGGGGGGCAGGTGCTTGTCGGGAATCAGCCAACTCTTGTGGCTGGCAGTAGAACGACGCGCGCGCATCCGAGCTGCGTACTCGGCGTCTGGTCGTGGGGTTGTTGTAGTGAAGATTCATTCGTATAGATACGTAGTTTTTAAGAAAGAAAAAGAAAAATAAGATGTTGAGAGAGGTGTTGAGCCTGCAGCTTTTGGGTCTGTGTCTGAGCAAGAGCAGACGAGGCAACTTTCTTTGATGATGCCTCAAGCAGCTCGCGAAAAATTCAGTTTACCTTTTCCTTCCTTTGCCACCCCTGCTTCTTCCTCGCTGGACGAGCCCACTAAGTCTATAAACGGTTTGTCCGCATCCGGCATTCTTAGAGAATCAAGCCACCCATTTTCGGCGACATTTCTGGCAGGTAAATGATCAGCCTCCTGCCGAGAACGAATACGAGACGAAACACGGGACAAGATAGGAGACCACTCAAGACCGGCGCCACGTTCTTGCGGCATCCTGGCCGTCGCTTTGTTCTGCTTGCTCTGTTGTACGAGCTGAAACGAGCAACATCTGCAGACCAAATACTAGACTGACAAAATGAAAATATTCATCAGATGCCATAGCTACAAGACAACTCAGGCCAGCAGCAGCTCTGCCCCCTGCGCGTTGTATCATGCCAGGCCATAGCTACCAGAGAAACTACAAGACCACCACCATCCATCGCAGGAGCAGGATGTCCCGATAAATAGGGGTTGAAGATCCTCTTCGCTTAACATTGGGACCAGGACCTTCTCCGCCAGCAGTTTCCGCAGCAGGTCCGGGTCGCCCTCCGGGTCCTGCGTGCCGAAGCGGTTCTCCGCGGCCAATTTCGTCACGCACTGCGCCAGGCACTTTTCGATCTCCCGTTCCGGCAGCTCCTCCGCGGGGTAGCCCAACCAGTTCAACAGCGGGCGCACGGACTTCCGCAGGTTTATCAACAACGTCTTTTCGCCGCACTCCACCGCCCACCGCTCCAGTTTCTCCTCAGACGACAGCATGCGCAACTCCATCTCCTCCTCGGTCTCCGAGACCGTGTTGTACCCGCCGTCCGGATCGACGGCGTTTGCTGCTGCAGCCGCGGCTGCTGGTCCCATGTTGTCAACACCCTGACTCTGGCTCTTGAACCGCCGTTGGGCACGCATCTTCTGCTTGGCGCGGTTCACCTTGTCCGTGATCTCCTGCACCTCCATCACGAACTTCACGTGGAACTTGGAAAACGCGTCCTCGATCTCGACGATGTCGTCGCGCGCGAACCCGTGCGACTTCACGGCATAGTAGTACATCCGGGCGAACTGGCCGAAGTTAATCGTCTTCAGCGTCACCACGTCGACCATCTCCCCGAATTCGTTTACGTACGAACTATTGCCATTGGTATTGGTACTGTTGCCGCTGGCAGGGCGGGTTTTGGTGGGAGGGAGCAACTCTTTTGCAGCTTTTGGCGGTTTTGGAGGTGGTGCTCCTGCAACGGCGGCCGGGGGGTCGACGTCGGCTTCCTGGCCATCGTGTTCCGCTTGCTCGAGCTGTACGGTTTCTTCGTCCGTCCTATTTTCCTGGTCGAGGTTGGCGGAAAACCGCACGTTCGTCTTCCGCACGCTGTTGCTCGGAGACGACGCACTTCTGCCTATGTCAGCCTCCAAATTCTCCGCCGACCCCACTGCATCAACATCAACCGAGCCACCTCTGCCAACGGCTGCGGACTCGACTACAGTCTCCTCGACGTCTTCCTCTTCCTCCCGAACAACGTGGACCTCGTGTGTCTTCGGCTCGCAGTCGTCGAAAATCGCGCGCACCGCCTCTACGATGTCGTTGGCGTAGCTCTCCCCCAGGAGCGACCACCCGTTCCGCTTCATCAACAGTGCCAGAAACCCCTTCATGTCCAACAGGGGTTCGTCGTCTGAGGTCGCTTTTGTTCCCGCCTCCTCGGCCCGCAGCTGCTCCGCCAATTGCGCGAGTGCTCTGGAGCCGTTTCTCCGCCTTCTGACCGCGTCGTGGAAGAGGTCGGACAGGTCCTCCACTTCGAACGCGCAGTAGGTGTTGTAGAAGGCCAGCCACTCGCTAAAATTCATGCTTCCCGAGCGGCACAGCCCAAGCTCCTGCACCTGTTCTATCTTCGTTTCCGACACCCCGATGTGCCGCAGCTGGTGCAGCATCGCGGGGATGCAGGCCACCTGGACCTCGGCCGACTCGGGCGGCGGCCCCACCCGGTGCTTCTCGGAGAGAATAATACTACGGGCCTTCAACTCAGCCGCGTACTGCCGCATGAAGGCCCTCTCGAGGTGGCTCTTTAGCACAGGGTCGGACTTGGGGGCCGCGAGCAGCCGCTTCTGGTGGTTCTCGCGCCGGTCGTGGAAGGCCTCCCGTCCCGAATTCTCCACCGCGAAAAACGCGTGCTTGGCGTTCACCAGCGCCTTCACAATGCCGCGGGGAACGACCAAGTGCGACCGAGTCAGGTAGTGCCCGCCAGACTGGAGACGACCGATCCTGGAGTTGTCCGATGAACGAAGGAACCGTTGATCATTCGTGCTCTGATATATCCACTCTCTCGCGGTAATATTTCAATAAGACAGGCAGGCTTCTGCCGCTGCGAGTGGGGATAAGATCAAAGTCGTCACTGTCATTGTCAAGTGCATGACCTCCTACTGTATCGACGACGAACCCGGAAAGCATCGCCAATAAAAGAACGACCGAGGAACGGAACAATCATAATTTTCCACTGTAGGGCTGAAAAGCAGGGAGCAACCGCAACCGTAATATCAGAAGAAGTGTACTGTTTTGATTTCTGTCGCAGCGGACTCCCCGATTCCGGGTCCCCGGTCCCCGGACCCGGCATTTCTCCTTCTTCGTCGCTTTCAACTTCTGCCAGGGCTCTTTTTTCTGCCGCTACCGAGGCGCTCCGCATCATCGACTTGCGCATTTGGCTCACCGACTGGCTGACTTCTCTGTACACGTTCTTTCCCATGCTGTAGCTCACTTTCGTGTCCGTTCCTCCCGCCACGTTCGCGCTCTCGCTGCCCGGGCGGTTGTAGCTTGGGTGGTTCTCCCTGTAGTTCCGCAGAAAGAAGTCCACGTCCCCGAACTTCCCCCGCGCTAGGTACGACTGGAGGCCCTGCAGCTCCAGTTTCGAGTTGAACAGCATCCCCAGACTCGAGTGGATCCGCTGCCTTTGCTGGAACAGGTCCTTCTTGTCCCGCGCCTTCTGGGTCTCCACGTTCACCGTGATCCGCTCCAGCGCTTCACCGTGGTTCTCGTCCCAGACCACCGTTCCCTTCCCCGCCACCAGCGTGGTGTCCTGCCCCCTGGGCGGCTGCAGCATCATCTGCCGCGCGGGGAAGAGCTCCACGTTCTCCACCGTCGCCTTCTTCGGCTCCCGGTTCCGCCGCGCCTCCGCCCGTTGTTGTGCAATCAGCCGCACGAACTCCTTCTTCTGCTCCAGTTTCAGGCTCTGCTTCTCCAGCACCTCCCACAGAAAGTCCACGAAGAACACGCTGCCCAGCAGCGTCTCGTTGGCGTTCCAGGCGGTGTGGGGGACCCTGCGGCCGCGGTAGAACTCCTTCTCGCTCGGCAGCTGCGTATACACGTCGCGCGCCTTCTCCTGGTTCCCCCGCCGCTCGTCCTGCGCACTCCCGAATTAGAAAGATCGCGCCCGCTTCTATGACGAAAAGCTAAAGCAAGGCGCAAAATATGATTGGGAAAAAGCCGCTCAGGCTCTCAGGCACCTGTCAGGCGGCACAGGCAATCCGCCGGTGCCGTCTGCTCTCTAGTAAACTGTCCCGCGAAGTTTGCTGTTGTTTGATGCGAGTGCTTTACTTGCATCAAGCCGATGCAGCTACAGCCACTCACTACGAGTAGCCCAACCTGATTCAGACCATAGTACAATTTGGGCCATACTTTGCCCGACGTCGTCAACGGTGTTTGATCGCTTTCGCTAACCGAAGTGCGTGATTCGCTTCCGGAAGAGCTGCAGCCCCGAGTCACGCACTTCGGTTATCTGGAGGACACTTCAAACCCCGTGGGAGGTGGTGGTCACTGTCAAGCAGCTTCACCCTTTTGATAGGAAAAAAGGCCGCTCAAACTCTCAGGCACCTGTGTGACAAGCAATCCGCCGGCGCGGTCTCTCTACACTACTGTCCCGCGAAGTTTGGGTTTGCTGTTGTTTGATGCGAGTGCTTTATTTATATATTACTTGCAAGCCGATGCAGCTACCGCTACGTACAGCCACTCACTGCGAGTAGCCCATAATTCAGACCATATTTGGAGTACTTTGCCCGGCGTCGTCAACGGTGCGTCTTCGATAACCGAAGTGCGTGATTCGCTTCCGGAAGAGCTGAAGCCCCTGCCGCTCGAATTCCTTCGCGTCCTCGAGCGCCACGAAGGTCTCCTCCGGCGGGTCCGGCGGCGGCGCCAGCCCGTAGAACTGGGGCGAGCCGTAGATCGGCATTGCGAACCCCTTCCACCGCGGTGCGTGGATGCCCATCTGCAGCGCCAGCATGGCGTCGATCCGCTCCTTTTCCTTCCCGTCCAGCCGTTTTTCCAAATTGAAGTCCACCTTTCGCAACGCGAGAAGCTCCGGGTCGAGCTCGGACTCGACCTCGGTGTCCGACTTGTCGAAGCCCTCGAGGAAGTGCTGATCGATGATCGCGAACAACCGCTGGACCTGCTGGTTGTGCTTCAGCTGCTTACTCGCGACCTTCTCCAGTTTCAACGAAACTTGGTTTTGCTGGTGCTGCGCGTGCTGGAGCCCCTCGACCGCGATCACGGACTTGAAGAGCCGCCCCAGCCACTTGAAGAGCTCCTTTTTGTACCCATGCGGCCAGCTGCGGGCAATACTATCAAGAAAGTCCGCGCTGCTAGGGTCGTCGAGCAGCTGCAGCAGGGGATGTGCTCCTCCCGCGGCCGCGCCCGGAAGATGTTGTGCTCCCACCGCGCCGCCCGGACCCGGTGCTGCTGAAAAAAGTTGTGCAGCGGCCGCTCCTTGATGTTCAGCTCCTTGATGTTCCGCTCCTTGATGTTCGACGAAGGGCGCCGCCGCGGCGAACTTCGCGAGCTGGGGGTCGGCCTTCAGCAGCTTGTCGCGCACCTTCTTCACCCGCGCGACGAAGTCCCGCATCAGCTCTTTCCCGTCGAACAGCGACGCCACGTCGTCGCGAATCCGCTTCCGGTGGATCTCGTCGCGCCACTTGCGCGCGCGCGCGATCTGGGCGTTGCGCTGTCGCAGCTCCTCCGTCGTTTCCGCAAACAGCACGTTCAGCCCCTTGTCCCGCCCGCCGTGCTCGTAGTGCGCCTCCCGCACTTCGCGCCGCTCCTCGCACTTCTTCTTCGACGCGGTCTTGTAGCTCCGCTCCAGCGCCACCACGGACAACTTCTTGTACTGCGCCCAGTGCCCCTCGAACAAGGGGTTGCGCGGCTGCCCCAGCTGCAGCTTCCGCTTCCGCTCGTGCCGCTCCGCGGCCCTCTGCAGGGTCTCCGCACTGTAGAAACGGTTTTTCGACAACAGCGCGGACGTTGAGTTCGCAGACGTCGCGCGCGAAGAAGCGGAATTGCTGTTCCGGGTCCCGCATCGTAAAGACCTCCCGCCCGACCTCGCGGAGCTCGCCCGACTGAAGCCCCCGCCGAACTGGGACCCGGTCGGCGCGGTGGTGGGACGCGAGTTGTCGGAGGTGTCTGTGTTCACACCCAGGGCCTTCAACTCCTCCAGATACTGGTCGTGCGCGATCCGGACGGCGTCAACGGTCGTCGTGCGACTCACTGTTGACGAGAGATTGCCGCTGTTGCCCCCTGGAGTCGCGGTCGACGCCATCGAGGGGGTCAAATGCGCGGCCGCCGGGGGCGCGCTCTTGAATTGCTGCGACATTCTGCCACTCGCCATTGAGTTCGCGGATTTTATTCTGGGCTGGTGGCTCATGCTCGCGCTAGTAGCTCCCCGCGCGGCCGCACCAGCTCCAGCTGCGCTGTTTCCCCTTGAAATCATGCCTGTCGACGTCGCCGGCCGCGAGGAGCTCTCGCTTGGCGTCCGCGTGGACAGATTTGTCGGATCGAAGTGGTCGTTGTTCATTTTCTTGTCCGCCACCGACACCTCGACTCGGTGTTTCAAAATGTACGCGTTTCGCACGCCCTCCTCGCTGCGCACGTCGACGCAGTGAGAGATCTTGGGGAGCCTTTTCTTCGATTGCTCGAGGAGGTCGTTCTGCCGCCGCTGCTGGTCCTCCGTGAACCCCTCCGGGGTCCACGCCCGCATCGACTGAAGGATATTCATGCTGCCCACTTGCTAATGCTAGACCTAGTACTTGTACTTCCTTTACGTAACCAAAACCATAGATTATTTCCGGTCGAGCCGCCGCCGCGGGAGCGGCGCGAGTGGTCAAGACCAAAGTCTGTCGAAAAACGGTTTTCAAATAACGACCAAATCAATGCTGAACCTGAAGAACTGCATCTACTTGCGTAACTATCACGTACTTATCTGTTATTGATGCTGCACCCCCGAGCCCGATCTATCATGAACATGATTCGAATGAACAGCCACCCAGCAGCTATTGAAATTCTCATTTTTCTACACCATCTAAGGCTGAGCATCAACATCAGCAAACTATTCATTTTTTCCTCGATGTTGTTGCAGGTCTTCTCCTTTACCTTTACCCATTGATCAGCGTTTTGTATGAAGTTCGCCCCGTTTTAGGTTTATTATTCCCGGCCCCATACTCATACTCATTACCACGGAAAGAGAAACGGAAAATCGCATTCCTTTCGAAGAACGCGTCGGCGCTGATAGTGCAAGAATGATCCCCAATCAGACGAAAAATCGAACGGAAACCGTGAAGCTGAACAACAGCACGAGGAGAAGCAGCACAGCGTTCACATCGAGTACAGACTCAGAGCAGAGCAGAGAACCATCTGCGCAGATCTTCGATTCAAAATAGTGAAAGTGAAGAACAGGGCTTCATGTGGCGTCTGGCTCACGAGTGTGGTGTCAGACGGCTCACGACGATCATGTACTTAAGTAGCTTCTGGCGCGACATCTTTCTTCGATTTCGGCTTTTGCTGGTGTAGTTGTGAGCAGCTGCACAAAGTACCACAAGAACTTAGTCAGGTTCCGATGCCGAACGCGACAGACGACCATCGAGGAATCGAAGGCAAAGCACCACGTCGTCCTCGCCCATTATGATTCAGATGATTCGCAGGCATCCCATTCCCATGAGACTGCTCCTGCCTGTGACCACCTAGCGTGAATCGACCACCACCTTCCACCTGTATGAAGTTGTCCGTGCATCAACTCCGAACTCATCAAAGATATTGGAATTGGCTGGAGGACACTGTCACTGTTACTGTGATTTTTCATTGATATTGATCACGCGTTTTCCTGCGCTCCTAGTCCTAGTGCTGCTAGTCCGAGCACGAGGTCCTTGATGTCAATTTGAGTATGATGATGTTAATCTTGC
>RXOD01006270.1:0-10813 GCA_005223375.1 Amoebophrya sp. AT5.2
GCCAGTAGCTCCAACGCAGCCGCTCGTCCCCAGACATCGGGCGGCGGTTCTTCGTCCAACAAGGCCGGAAACAGCACCATCGTCGGCAAGCCGAGCTACGGCGACGTCGGCAAGTCCGAAGTGAAGAAGCCCGTGGTGGATCCGAACCCGAAGCCGACATATGATTCTTGGAGGGACCACGATGGCTATGGCTCCGACGATACGCTGGGCAGCGAGGACCAGCTCGCGCCGGGGGAGAAGCAGCTGCGACGGGAGCGCCGCGAGAAGGTGAAGAAGCTGCTCACGTCGAAGGGGGCCACCCAGATCGCGCCGACCTCTGTGTTCGCGTTCAAGGGGAGGACGCACTACTTCCACGACCTGCGGGACAGTCGCGCGATCGGCTTTTTGTCGAAGGAAGGGTACACGCAAATTCCGCTCGACGTGATGAACCGCAGCACCCGCAAGGAGATCGCGCCCGGAAAAAACCCGGCGCACGACGAGAAGACCATGAAGCCGCTGCGCCCGCGCAAGGACGAGCAGATCGTGAACGGCGTGCGCATGCCGAAGCGGAACTTCGACAGCGTCTGCCGGTTCCAGGAGAAGGCTCTGAAAAAGGGCGAGCCGTTGTCGTTCCCGTTCCGCGGGGTCGCGTGCGTGTGCCAGAAGCGGAAGACTGACCAGGGCCGGCAGAAAACGATGATGGCCGGCGTGGAGGCGGCCCTGGCGCTGCGGAGACGGGGCGGGGCGTTTACGGTGAGCGGTCTCGGGCAGCTGGCGAATGCGATGTCGGCCAAGGGCTTCGAAAACATCGCGCAGAGCGGGTTGATGCGCGCGCCCGGGATGGGGGAGTTCGGCACCTACGACCCAAACGACCTCCCGCCGATCGACCGGATGGAGATGTTCCAGAAGCACAAGGACGGCCGACTGTTGACGGCGCACCACAACCTCCTCTCCATGTACAAAAACCGCCTGATGCGTGGCGAGTCGCCCGAAAAACGGCTCGCGCGGCTGGGAGCGAGAGCGGGGCTAGGCGCCGACTTGTTCGCGGGCGGCGGCGGAGGGTTTGGTGAGGGGGACGAGTTGGACGACGAGGAGAAGGAGAGGCTGCGACAGGTGGAAAAAGACATCAAGCGGCGGAAGCGGGGTGAGATGCCGGTGGACGTCGAGCGGCAGCAGCGGAAGCAGGCCAAAATCGAGCGGCGGCAAAAGAAGGAGGAGCGCAGGAAGGCGCGGGCGGACCGACGGCAGAAACGGCGACAGGAACGCATATTGATGGGGAACGACGAGACACTTCTGAGCGACTCGGAGGACAGCAGCTCCAGCAGCTCCAGCTCCTCCAGTGGCTCTTCGTCGAGGTCTTCGTCCCGCAGCGATTCGCGGCGGCAACGCGAGGACAGCGGCTCGGATCCGGACGCGCCCTGGGACCCGGTCGAGCGGCTTCGCCGGATGAAGATCGCCGACGAACTCCGCAAGAAGCAAGAGGCCGAGCGCGAGAAGAAGCACTACGAGGCGCTGAAGAAGCTCGAGGACGAACTGAAGTCGGAGGCCTCCAAGCTCGGGATCACCGTCGAGGAGCTGAAGGTCCGGCAGGAGATCGAGGCCGAACGCGAGAAGGAACGCAAGGCCGAGGAGATGCGGAAGGAAGCCGAAGACGAGGAACGGCAGCGGCGGGAGATTTGCGCGGAGAAGGGCTGGGACATGGAGGAGCTGCTGGAGCGGGAAATCATGGCCGCGGAGCAGGGCCTCACCCTCGAGGAGCTGGAGGCCGAGATGAAGAAACCGAGCTTCTGGAAAAAGATCCGGGGGAAGAAGCCGGCATGGCTGCTGCGGGACCTCGGGAACGCGTTCGAGTCGGGGGGCTCGGACAGCGACTCGCACTCGGGCTCGGGATCGCGCTCTCGGCGGTCGGATTCCCGCTCCCGAAGGTCCCGGTCGAGGTCCAGGTCGGGCTCGCGATCCTCCTCGAAACGCGCCGGCGCGAACAAAAAGAAGCGCTTCAAATTCGATCCGAAGTATGGTTTGGACGGAGACGGCGCGGACGGTGGACCTGTCACAACGCTCGATGCGGACGCCGCGGCAAAGATGCGGCGACCCCACGAGAAGCAGCTCTGGATGGGCGAAGACGACGACGAAAGTGGCTTGAGAGGTAAAGGGAAGGGGAAGGGGAAAGCTGGCGTTGCCGCCGGCATGGACGAGGAAGGCATGGATTCGCAGATTCACTTCCCTGGTTGGGAAACGGTTGAGGACGGCGTTGCTCGGGGGCGAAACCTGCCGACGGTGGCATCCATTCTCGGCAAGGACAAGGTCACCCCTGCGGAGCAAGAGTTGCTCGGCAGCGTTCTCGACACGATGCCCCAACAAGCAGAAGGCGGCGAAAAGGGTAGTTCTGCAGGCACGACCCAGAAGGGTCGCGGACGCGGAAAGGGCGGTAGGCACCAGCGGCTAGCGCGAGCCGAGGACATGCCGATTCCGGGAACGAAGTCCGACTTGCGGCTGAAGAACAAGGCCGCAGGCAACTGGTTCGGCGAGGCGCAAGATACGGCGGAGGAGTTCTTGCAGGCGGCGGCGAACAAGGCGCGCGAGGAGTTTCTGAGGCGCGCGCTGAAGTCGCTGAAGGCGGGCAAGAGTCTGGAGACGCTCGACTTCGCGTCCCTCATGCGGGAGGATGGCCTGGAGGAGGGCAATGAGGACGCGATGGGTGCCGCCGGAATGGGCATGAAGAAGAAGACGATAGAATTCGCGATGCAGAAGAACACGGACTACGAGTACCGCGTGAAACCGGGGCAAGGAGCCACCACCGCGGCCGCCCTTGCGAACGCGCCCTCCAACGACCAGGTGGTGGAGGGGCTTGGCGCGGAAAACGCCTCGCAGTTCAAGCACTTGATGGAGCAGGCGCAGCTCGCGCGCGAGGCGCAGCTGGCCATCCGCGAGCGGCAGGAGGAGAAGATCCGCATGCAGCAAATGCTGCGCCCGGGCGAGAACTACGAAGAGGCGCTGCTGCGACAGCAGATCCAGGCCCACATAGAGTCCCAGACGGGGGGCATACTGCCGCCGAAAATGGGGGAGGCAATGCCGCTGCAACTCGCGTCGACCGCGATGGGCGGGGGCGTGCTGCCGGACATGACGAATCTGATGATGCCCATGGAGGGCGGGCAACTGGACGACGCAGAAGCCCTGCTCGAAGGAGCGGGCAAGAAGAAAAAGCGAACGAAGGAGGAGAAGGCGGAAAGAGCACGATTGAAAGCGGAGAAGAAACAGAAGAAGCTAGAGGCGAAGAAGACCTTGACGGCCGCGCGCAACGTGAACCAGCTAGACATCGCGGACGCGGAAACGGCGGAGCTCGACGCGCTGACCCTCGAGGAAGTAGACGAGCAAACAAAGGAGCTGCTGGACAAGGATTTGGTGATTACCTCGACCGGTGCGGGCTGGCAGCTGAAGCAGGCGAAAGAAGCCGCCGCGGCGCAGAAGAAAAAAAAGAAGCTTCTGGAACAAGAACGCGCTGCGGACGCGGCGGAGGACGGTGAAGATGGAGGTGAAAAGAAAGCAGGGGAGGAGCCGGGCTCGCTGTTTCCGTCGATGGATGAAAACTGCGAATTTACGCTTGATGACATCACCGACGACAAAATCGCGGAGCTGGAAGCAACAGAGAAGAAGAAGGTGGTGAACCTCGACCAGCGCCTGCGCGACATGGATCGCGAACGAAGCGAACGGAAGCAGAAAGAGGCTCAGGAGATGGACGAAGCCCAGTTGCTCCGCGAAGCCGGCCTTCACGTCGACGGCGACCACGAGGAGGAGGGCGAGGGATCGCCCGCCGGCTCCAAAGACGGCGAGGAGGCTCTCGACGAGGCCGGGAAGGCTATCTCCAAGAAGAAGGGGCAGAAGGGCAAGGTGTCGCGCGTGCAGCCGATCGTCGGGTACCTGCAAGCGGACCGGCCAGCGCTTCCGCAGCTGCTCGCCGAAGTCGGGGAGAGCAGAAAGCGCCTGGGCCAGAACGAGAAGACCACCAACAACGAGATCAATTTGGGATCGATTTCGATTGTGGCGTACGGACAAAAGGGGCCGCGCGACATGGTCTACGAAGACAGCGACGAGGAGATCGATGCGAAGGGCGGCGTGGTGAAGGGAAAAAAATCGAAGAAGGCCAAAAAGGGCGCTGCGGCGAAAGCGCAAAGAGCGGTGGACGAGGGCGAAGAAGAAGCGAAAGACGAGTTCGAAAAGCTGGTGCAAACGAAAGTCGAAGGACGACGGCAACCGAAGCGAGTTGGGGAGGTGCTGCCGTCCTTCTTCGAAGGAAGAAAGAAGCGTGCAAGCTCGGCGAAGGAGTCCGACAGCGATGATGATCCTAACGCCGCTGGTGCGAAAGCCGCGAAGAAACTGAAAACAGATGCCGCGGCAGGCACAGCATCATCTTCATCTTCCGGCATTGCAGCGGCTGCGACCACTACAACAACATCCAAGAAGCGGAGATCTGCAGGCTCGGACGAAGAAGCCGCTGGGAGTAAGGACAGCTCGAAGAAGTCCACCATGAAGCCGCCTTCGCGGCCGCCTGCGAAGGCTGCGAAGTTCGACTCTTCGGGGTCGATTGGGAAGGCGCCCGTGATCGACGAGGAGAAGGTCGCTCTCAAATCCGCGATGGAGGGAAAAGCATCCGCAGTCGGCGAGAAGGACAACGTGTTCTACGACGACGAGGGGAAACCGGTATACTTGTCGGAAAAAACCGGTATCACCGCAATCGGCCAGGCCAACGTCGGAACGGTCGTGATGGCCGACGGCTACTCGCTGCCGAAAGACGGAGCTGCGAAGGAGGACAAATACGTGGCCAGTGACGAAGTTCTCGGTTCCTGGGCTGCGCCGTTGCCGGAAGAGACGAAGGGGAGAAAGAGCTACAAGGAGAAGGAAGCCACGAAGGGGTCTGCGAAGAAATCAAAATCTTCAAAGGGAAAGCCGCTCTTTGAGGGACCGGATTCCGGCGCGAAGCCAGCGTATGGGTTTACGAAGCTGCCGTCGACGCTCGCGCCTATCGCCGAGGAAGAGAGCGACAGCGACAGCGATAGTTCTTCGAGCAGCAGCAGCAGCAGTGACGACGAAGAGTTCCATGACGCTCGTAGCCAAGAAAGCGGGAAGAAGGCGCAAAAGCAGTCTTCCGCACCGACGTCCAAGGCGAAGCAGCCGTCGGGGTCTAAGTCCACAAAGAAAGGACAAGCGCAAGGAACTGCGAGAGAGACCCTGACGACCACGACTAAGGAGGAGGAGCCACCAGCGGCCGCTGCTGCAGAAGCCGCCCCAGAACCCCCCGCTGATCCGAAGACCGAGCGCGAACTTCGTCGCGCCGACCGCGAGCGCCGTCGCCGGGAGAAGGAGGACCGCCGCCTCGAGCGCGAGGAGAAGAAGAAGAAGGAGGCCGAGGAGGCCGAGGCGCGGCGGAAGGCGATGCTGGCGAAGCCCATCCCCAAGTCGAAGTCCGTGAACCTAAGCCGGCAGGCCGAGGGACAGATCATGATGCGAGTGGACGACCAGTACCTGCTTGGCGACCCCAACCAGCAGATGGCGTACGACTCGGGGGACGCGAACGAGGGCGAGGCTTTGGACGTGGTGCAGCAGCTGCAGATGCAGAACCTGATGATGCAGCAGTCGTACGCGCACGTGATGGAGAGCATGACCGCGGACAGCACCTCAGGGACGGGCGTGGGCTCTGGGCTGCGCTCGTTCGCAACGGGAAGCGGACCGATCTACAAAACCAGGATGTGCCGCTTCGTGGCAGAGAAGGGGTGGTGCCCGCACGGCGATCGCTGCACCTTCGCGCACAGCGTGGAAGAGCTGCCGCCGAGCTACAAGCGGGAGTACTGCCAGGCATACATGATGCTGGGCGTCTGCCAACACGGAATCAACTGCAAGTTCGCACATGGTACCTTGTTTGGTTTTTGAGTGTTTATTTCGTTTATAGAGCGCCGAGGACTGCGACATGATTTCAGATTCATTTACACGATTATGCGGTGGCGAGTGGCGATTGCTTTGTAGCCTATTGAATATCGTATTTTCCCCCAGGACGAGCTCACGCCGTGCACCATGCCAAGCGCTACACTTATTTGTGGGCTTTTTGGAAATGGAATTTTTCTCCCTCTCTATTGAGTTAGAGTAAGAGTAGATATAGTTTGCACGATTATTATAAACGATTCCTTCGACCACCACGAACTAGCTACAGCGGCCACGAGAAAATCGATTTGATCACGACATGATCATGAGTTGTAGATACAGAAAGAGAAACATCAAAGACGCCCTATATTCCAAAGGAGAAGTTGGAGTTGCACTCGCACTTCTCACACTCACTTCGATCATGATCTGTTTGTTTCCATTACGAACCCCAGGCCCCGACGAGCTTCGTAAGCGCACCGGTCCCGACGGGCAGCCGCTTGATGAGCCTAAAGTGGTCGCTGCGGCCGAGCCCGAGATTTTCTGCGAGGACGTGACCGGCTTTTCCGGGCTCGCGCCTGCCGCGATCGCGAAGGCCATTCCGAAGGTCGCTGCAGTTCCGAAAAACCGGCCCGCGCCGTCGGCTGGCGTCGGATCGGCCATGATTCCGCGCACGGAATTCGACGCCGGCATTCAAACCGGCGTAAACTCCCAGGTGGATGGCGCGGGGGCGGACGATAGTGCAGGAGCCGGAATGTCGCGCCTGGCGAAGCAGATGGCGCCGGCGGCCACCTACGGGTACAGCGGAACCAGTTCGCGACTGCCCGCGGGCGGCGGCTGGGGCAAGGACGAGGATCCGCGCGCAGGGGAGGACGATGATCGTGGCCGGGGTGGTCGAGATAAGTACGGCGGCATCAAGAGCTCGCGCTACGACAAGTCCGGCGTATCAAGCAGCGTGCGGGGCGGCATCGGGTCGACGTACGACAAAGGCTACGCGTCCAGCTACAACAAGAGCTACGATAAGAGCTACGACAGGGACAGGAGCTACGACAAGAGCTCGTCGAGCCGGCACGCGAAGGACGAGGATCCGAGGCAACGCGCGCGGGAGGCGATGGAGTACTTCACGAAGGACGGAGTTACGTCGTGGATTCCCGACGAGCTGTCACGGCACGAAGCGGATTCGAAAAGCCGCTACAAAAGCTACGAACGCAGCTCAAAAACGGGGTACGGAAGTGGCATTGCGAGCGGCGTCGGAAGTACGGCGAAGGACTACGATTACAACAGGGGCAAGCGAATGGATGATGGTAAATTTTTTAAATTATGCGTGCTAGAATTTCACGCTGATGTTGTCTGAGGGTGTTCGGGACGATGATGTTCGTCGTCGAGGAATGCACTCGCATCGTTGGAACAAGTGCAACTGCATAATAGTAGCGACCACTCCTGCTCCTGGCGTGCATCTTTCTGTGTAAAATTTATAAAAATCAAAATCGTGTCGCATATTCATATTATTTTCCGATGTCATTGAAATTTAATTGATTGAAAAACTACAACTACCCAACTTCAGGTATTTCATCGACGCTGTCAGCGCAAGCATACGGAAAGAAATCAACGATCACTGTGGGCAAGAGCCTTGTGAAAGGTACCTACTGCTTTCATCTGCTGGTAGTTTTTTACTTTCAGAAAGTAAAGTAGAACGTTTGATAGTCACCCATGGCCATGCAAAAAGGGAAAGAGTAGCTCGACGAGAGCCCCATCTTGGTCTTGTCCGCTTGTTGATGGACAGGGCAACCAGTAGATTGCGATCAGACACAACATTAACCACACCAGGCACCGCTTCGCACGCGCCTGTCCCCCCGCCGGCGAGTTACGAGTATCCTCCGGCCGGCAGCACATCTGTTGTGTACGAAAATCCAGATGGGACGCGATCTACCGTTGTCTATGTTAACGACCCGAATGCTGCGGCGCCCGGTGGCATCTCTACTCCACAGATCCAAGGCGGCGGCTACCATTCCTTCGCGAACTACGACCCTGCGCAGCAGCAAGTGCGACATCCCTACGGACCGGGCGGCACATAAGAAGCGGTGTAGTAGCTACTAGTTGACTATTGAAGCAGTGGGGGCGGGTAGGTGCAAAGGAAATGTGGCAGGAGGAGCTTCAACAGATATCATTTCCGCATCTGCTCGCCCGCATCTATGCTCTACGACTACGAGTCTTGCATATACAAGGGCCATAGTGTGAAGACGACTTGAAGAGTTTTTGTCCCGGACGCAACTACTTCCACGAAGAGCAATCAATCTAGAACTCACTTGCTGGTGGTACGGGCGTTAGGTGACGTCTTTATCCTGCGCGTGGGGACGAGGACGAACACCCTACGACTACGTACCGTCAAGAGCTTGGAGGTTTTCCGCCGTAAGAACTGATGACCCGCGCCTGGGTTTTGCTGCATTCACGAAACTGCGAGAAGACTCATTTTCCACGGCTACCGCCTTCGCCTGGTGAAGACGACGCAGCTCTGGCTTCCTCTCCTAGTAGGTACAACTTCTGTACTGAACTCTGGGCCACAACCTGGTTCATCTGGAGGAGGCCCTGGCTCATTTTCTTGCCGGGTGGGCGCTGAACCCGTGTGGTAGCGTGGCCCTTGTATCAAGATTTGGGTTAGAGTATTAGTTTTCTGCGGCTGGGGAAGTGGAACTAACCAAGACGACAATCGCAATAGCAGCGGCCCAGTTCTTCTTGCTCAAGTTGTGCCGATGGCGATCACGACGCAGTTCTTGTGTTTCCGGTCACTACAACGTCTTCTGGTTCTTCGTCTTTTTCGGCGTCGTCCACAACTCATTGTATCCATTACGCGAAGAAGTAGAAGATGAAGATTTTGGACGCCGGAATAAAGGGCGTCGGGGCCGTAAGACGTTGCGCGAGCATCCCGTGGCGTTTCGCCTACAACCGAGAGCATATTGGGACGAAAATGATGGTATTTCGCTTACTGCCGAGGAGGAGGAGAAAATGTCACGAGCACCACAAGGGACGACTTCTAAGAAAAGCGACTTTTTGTTTTTCTTTCTAAAACATGATGTATCGGAAGATCATGTAATAACGAGAACTAGAGTAGTTTCTGCAGTCGCGTCTGCGTCTGGCTCCTACTTTCTCAATTACAACCTGTTGCTTTTCACCTCAACGCCTACGCTAGCCGCGTTTGTGTCCTCCTCACGGCCACGTCTGCCACACCGACGCTCGCGAGTGAAGCACACGAATCATCGACTTTTTCTGTTGCCACATCCACGACGACCGCGACTCGTAGCTGTACAAAATCTGTTGATTGTTTCTCGGACAACATTGCTTTCCTCATCTTTTTCACTGATGAAGAAAGCAACCGCCGACGAAATCGAAAACTCACACCGAAACTACATCGAAAGACGCCATTTGTGGACGAAGAACCTTCGTTGTGCCACTTCGTCCAAGCCATGTTGTAGTATTCATGAGGAAAATTTTTGGAGGAAGTGGAAGTGCCCACCTTCATCTTGCAGATCCGCAAGGAGCAAGCATCGCAATGAATCGTCAAACAAGCAGCTGCATGAAGATGTTCGCCTCGTTCGGTGACCACTGGTTCTCGTCTCCTGTTCGTTCGCTTCCGTTTCAAAGGCACGCACTCAAATTTGCTCAAACCGATCAATCTACGCTAATCTCTCTCTTCAGTTCCTTTTCCAACGGCGCAATTCTGCAAGGGGGGAGTTCTCCGCCACCACAAGCCACTCACAAAACGTGCTGCTCATGAAAAACCTAAAACCGTGTTGACCCGCCTAACGATCCCTGTTCGGAGTTGATACAGATGAAGAATTTTCTGACTCTACTTTACGCGGCAAGTACATCCATTTCTATGCAATCACATACGTCGTGCAACAGGCCTCATCAGCTTTATCACTGCCATCGTGCTTGTGCTTGTCGATAAAAAGATTTCAATTTCATGATCCATTGTGCTTGGTTTACAGAATTCATTGACGTATCGTATACGCATACTATACTTAGCACGCAGTCGTGGTCGTGCGTGAGTGATAGCATAGCCATAGATTGATTCTTGAGCGACGGAAAAACCAACAGTCAGCATCATACTGTGCATGCTTTCAGCGTTGAGGATCGCTACTTGTGCCTCAGCTTGAACAACATGGCGTCGCCGGAGAATGAACAGCAGCAGGCGTCGTGGCGCCAAGACCGTCGCCCGGGTCGCAAGAATCCCAAATCGACCGACAAAGACATGCGAAACCCTAAATCATCAACCGATAAAGACCTGCGAGGACGAAAGCAAAAACCGGCTTCGAAGGATGGCTCCGCAGATCATGGTTCTTCAACATCTTCAAACAAGCAGGAGGTGGAAGAACGAGAGCAAAAACATACCCGGAAGACGAAGAAGGCGAAAAAATCTTCGAGGGCAGCTTCCAAAGCGTCGCGTCGCAGCAGAAGTGAGTCAGCGCACCCTCCGTCGCCAGTTGTTGTGGAGCTAAAGCCGAGACGCAGGAGGAGACCCGTCTCTACTTCGCGCAGAATGGACGTCGACGCGGATCATGAGGGCGAGGATTCCGCGTCGCGGCGGCGCTTAGCGGTAGCCGCACCGCCGCCCGAAGACAAGAGGACGGTGACTCTCAAAAAGCGAAAAGCCGCGCCTCCGCCGGATGAGGTGGTGGCCCCCCGGTGGCGAGCAGCGTCGTCTGAAAGTGCGCGTGACAGAGGAAGGAAGAGGAAGAATCAGAGTGACCAGGAACAAGAGGACCACGACGACCGCAAGATGAACACTAATGTGCAACGTCGACGAGCGGCGCCGCCGCCCGAGGATCGCGAGCGACGGCGCTCTCCACCTGGTGGTGCACCACGGGGACGGGACGACTCGCGCCATCTACTGAGGAGCGCGAACGAGCCGTCTCGCCAGCGGCAG
>RXOD01006271.1:0-10810 GCA_005223375.1 Amoebophrya sp. AT5.2
ACCCGCCGGCGAACGCCTGCGGTTTTATTTCGCGCGAGGAAGTGGAGAGTAGCAGTGGGGAAGAGGGGTACCAGGTCTCTGACGATACTATGCTGTTCTTCCGACCAGAAGACTCACTAGAGGCAGGGTCCCGGTTTTCGGCTGTGAAATCTTTTATACCTCACCTCCTCGATCGTGCTCGACCGGAAGAGGGTTCGACCACACAATTAAGGTCACCTCCCGAGCACGAGGAGCAAATATTAAGTAAGCGCCCCACGCTCACCAGGCCTCCCGGCGGAACCGGAAACACAGGAAAGCCGGAGCCGCATGCACACCGCGCACCAGCATCGGGAACGCCCGGACGACTTCGAACGGGCGTTCCGGGTCCCCCAGACCCTGGGGAGAGCCCCCCTCGACCCCCGATACCGCCGCGCACGACCCCGCCACTGTGGTGCGGCGAGTGTGGGTATCGGTTTTGCCCCTGCTGCGGGAAACTGGACCACCCCGGGGCGTCGAAGAGGCATTTGATTCTTCCTCTGTTCCCGCTATCCAAGACGCGGAAGTCGCGGCGGGCGCGGTGCTGCTGCCTGTCGTGCCCGGGGGACCGGTGCCCGTGCCCTGCAACCGAGGCCTATTGCAGCTTCCAGTGCCCCGCGGAGGAGGGGAAGCGCGCGTTTTTCGCGCTGACGCTCGGGCAGATCATTGACGGGCTCGCGTACACAGGGTACCACCACGCAGAGGACGCCGACAAAGCCATCAAGGAGTTCCGAGAAATCCTAGCCGGGATCGAGCCGGCGGAGGAGGCGAGGGAGCTGCGGAACCTCCGGGCTGCATCTTGCAGCGGGCGGTGTTGCGGAGGAGGTTCCACCCGAATCACGCGGGCCGAGCAGCTGCGGAGGCGGCACTTCCTCGCGGAAAGTACTATGAGCAGCAGCGACGAGGAGCAACATCATGAGAGCTCGGGATCAAGATCAAGAACACCAGCGCGCCGTGCGGATGGAGGTGGAGTAGAATCTTCACATGCCGAGGATGAGCTCCTCGACGAGCTGCTGGGCACGGAAATCTACAACGAAAAAGGAGCTGCTGCGGCTCCCGACGACCCAGCGCCAGAAACGACCGCTTCCTGCCGCGCTTTCCGGCGCATCGAGAAAACCTGGCGCTCCGAATGGCTGTTTTTCCTGCGGTCTGACGAGAGCAACTACGCGGAATCGCTGCAGGCGCGCTACAGGGAGTTTTTGCAGGACGAAAGGCACAAAGAGGAGCACTGCCGGCTGTGTCCGGCGTGCGGGAAAATCATCGAGAAGACGAGCGGTTGCGACTCGGTGGTGTGCGGGCGAGACGCGCACGGCGGGGACGGCAACCAGCAGTGGGGCTGCGGCAAATCCTTCAACTGGGCGCAGGCCGAGCGCTACGTCTCGAAGCACGAGTGGCCAGCACTAGAGGCAGAGGTGATACCAGATCGAAGGCCGATGGAGGGGCTTCCGACGTATCTTTCGGCCGGCCGGGAACTACCTGCACCGGTGCAGCAGCAGCCGCAGTTTTACTTTCCGTTGCTGCAACGGTGCAGGTTCCCTCGGGCCCCACCAGCACATCAGCAACCGCCGCAAAATCCGAGTAGGGTGTCGGTTTCCGCCCGCGTGGAGGCGAAGCGGCAGGCGTACCGTGCGATTGTGGACGACCCCCACACGTGGGCCACGGAGCACTACTGCTACCCGGCGCGCGCGATTTTCTTCCCGTCCACCTCCGAGCAGGCGCGGAAGGAGCGGGAGAAGAAGTACGCGGTGAAATGCAAGATCTGCAAGAACCGCATCGTGGGGCCGCTCTTCCACTGCGTGAACTTCCCAAGGTTCACGACGTTTTGCTGCTTCAACTGCGTGAAGGCGCTGGTGAAACCCTCCACGGAAAAGGACGACGCCGCCGGCGGGTGGGGCTGCTCGGGCCCGTCGAGAGTGTTCGTGGAGCAGGAACAGCTGGCCCTGTTCGACCGCCCGGAGCTAGACGGCGTGGTGCTTAACTAGATGAACAGTCGGTAGTGAGCGAGGGCCCCCTATTGACTATCCGGTTGAAGATACTGATAGACCACATCGGCCGCAGGAGAGGCAGGCACTTCTGAGCCTGATTCGAGGACTGGCGGAGCGCCCGTTCATGTTGGGGAGGCGTCACGACCATCTTCTCCCCTCTCTAGGGGAGCTTCTTGGGGGAAGGAGCGCGAGGCCAAATTAGCAGTGTTTATGTCTCCCCTCTTCTGGTGACTGTAGTTCGTGGTCTGGTTTTGTCGATAGCTTGCCGAGGCCTTCCACATATGGGTACGAAAAAGGGAGCAGCCAGCTGCCTCCCTCCTAGACTCTTTCTCGGCGTTTAGTGTGGTGTGCTGGTCTTCTTGCTCTCGCAATATAATGAAGCAAATGTAGATGAAGTTCTTGTCGCCGCTAGAACAACATGATATACATGGCTCGATCTCATTCTCACTATCGACCGACTGCCTTTGTAAGGTGCGCAGCGACCACGTGTTCGAGGTGTTCGTGCAGAAGCCGTTTGGCGAAGTCGTCGCGGAGGAGGTAGACAACCTCTGGCGGCGGTGGAAGAAGCGCGAGAAGCGGCGGGTCGCCTTGGAAAGCGCGTGCTGCGGTGGGGACGAATCGCCGCCGTGGACCTTCGACAGCGAGGAGGAATTCGGCGGAGAGCGAAGGGGTCGTGGGAAAAGAGGTGGAGGCGGGGACGGAGGGGGCGGGGACGAGGTGGAAAGGGGCTCGTCGGACGAGGAAGAGGGACAAGAAGCGCATCAGACCCCATGCCTGCCGAGCTGCGACGCGCGGGCGAAGCCGGTGTGGTCGAGAGGGAGGCGTTCATCAAAACGCCGGTCTTAGGGACTCAACAAATTCGACTTCCTTTTGTTTTATCGGCGGCCGGGTTGTTTAGAGCTGGCGCTGCAGTGAATTTTCAAAGCAAAATAGACTATAAATATACCGGTCCTCGTAGTGGGGCTCCTGCCGTTATCGCGAAAAGCAAGTAGAGATTGATAGATACATCAGTTTTGACCCACAGCATCCACGACACCAAATGACCCTCTGCCGTCGCATACCTGTCGATCATCATTCGACAAGTGATACCTGTGATAATGTCATTCACGGCTCTATATGATCTGCCGCGTTTCGCTGTCGCACGACTGTCCTGCCAAATGAACCACAATCTTTTTGCCTGATGCATCAACTACAGAAGGAATTCTGGAAATGCAAAAGCAACGACAATGGATGCTACTCCTGGTGGTCCGAAAAGCATCTACTTCTACACGCAATGGCTAGTATCCTGAAATTAGAGCTGGACGCCTCCGATACTGATGGGTATTTCGTTATACTGTAGCCAGAAGCATCAAGGAATGTTCGCCCACTGGCATCGTGTAGAAACTGCCCGTCCGTTGCTCGGCGACGGACTCGCTCATGCATGGAGGATCTAGAAAGTACGATCCCCGACCGACGGAAGCGAGATCAAAAAGACCAGTAGACGCGATTTTCTCTCTTCATCTACTTACGACCGACCGCCTAGATTGGCTGATGCAGAGCTCCATGGACTCGAAGTAGAAGCTCTCGTGAGTGCATTTGCTTTCATTCTGCGCAAGCGCAAGGACAAGAGCGCCACAGCGAAAATGGATTCCGACGAGGAGCAGTCTGAGCAAGCAGCTTCCGACGCGCCGGAGGAGGAATCCGAGCAATCTTCCGACGCGGAGGAGCAATCCAATCATGATTCTGACTCAGAAGACTCTGAAGCCGCCCATGCACGCGAATCCGCCAAAGCGAAGGAAGACGATTTCTACCCGCTAAGCGAGCTTCCCCCGCTGCCGTGCGTCAAACTCCACGAAACGGCACTGGGCGTAAAGGTGAAGCTTTCGGACAGGGAGCACGAGCAGATGAAGGCAGCGGATAAACGCAAGCAGTTTGAGAAGGTCGTCGGACTGTTCGAGAACGTCGGAAAGACGGAGGCAAACGGCCTTTGGTGCAAGAGATCGATCAACCCGGCCTCGAAATACCTGAGCCCCACCGACTGGGAGGACAATATTCTCGACCTCGTGAAGACTTTCGACTGCGATTTGCTGAATGTTGTGACGCGGAAACACGGCAGCTTGCTGAATCTGGCTGCCAAGCATAACGCGCCCCGCCTGTGCGACTACCTCTTAACGGAGCGGGGCACAGATTTTTTCGAGTTTTCCGCCCGCGACGAGCACGGCCGCACCGCTATCGGATAAGGGGGGCAGCTAGTGAGAGGGGATGGGCAGTGGTAGGCGTATGTCAATAGGGCTAGGGCCGAACGCGATGCGCGCGGGGGGGAGGGGGTGCAGTACTATAGGACGCTCTTTAATTTAGGAAGCAAGGGACCTCGTCCTTCTTGCGGCAGCGGAGCCCTGCTTGTATCTGTGAGTGAGCGCGGCCCTTCTGCGCTTCTTGGTTCGGGATTTTTCAGTACCAGCATCCGATTGCGCCTTCCTGAAATATGTGAGGGAGGGGATATCGAAGTGAGCTAGCCTGGGGCCCATGCGTCAGACCGTGCTACAGGCATATTTTTTTATTCGCGTTTCACTATAGTAGTGCGCCACCCTCATTGTCATTCCTCTCCCTAGCGGCCTCCGTCATATCCCCTGTGCTGCATATGGTCGAGTCGGAACCGCGGTGCATCTATATGATTCTATAAAATTCGGAAAGGTGTGGCTGGATGACGACGCGCCTCTCCCGTCCGTCGCGTCATTGCGCGTTCTACTGAAGAGCGAGAAACTGAATCACTTGTGGCACGCGAAATGCTTGACGAAGGGCGCCGCTTCTCCTCTCGTGGATCTCTTCGAGTCCGCAGCGAGAGCGTATCTCTTCGAAGTAAACCACGACCGCAGGCGGTGCTTCGCCAAGTGGAACGATCCGGACCGCCATGATTGGGACGGCTTCCCGTGCGCGCAGTTAGCGCGCGACGGGGCTTTGGCGGCGCTCCACATCTGGTTCGACGTCGCTGCCTCGCGGAACATCTTTACCCCGCTGCCCGTCGCGGTGGCGGCCTACACAAAGGTAGGCGAACACCTGCTCGGCCAACCGCCGTACGCGCACCGCACGGGCCGGAGCGTGGTCGGCGCGTGGGGCTTCCGTGTCCTGAGTCAGCTGCTGCACTCGGTGAAGCCGACGGAAGGTCGGGACTTCGTGCGTGCGGTAGCGGGGCCCTCCGCGAAGCCCGGTTGCGCGGGCGAATCGCATGCCAAAATCTGCAACGACTATCTTCAGGTCAGTCTATTATAAATTGAATTTTATATATACTTTTTTCGGTATTTCTACCTTGTCCGCTTACCTTATGACGGAGAATCATTTCGCTTTGTAATTCTGTACTCTCTAGATTCGGCCCGACGCCATTGACCTTCCGGCACGGAGTGAGTCCCTTGCGCGGTTCTACGCTAGGTGTGGGCGCCGAGGCTAATGCCCCCCTGGCGCTTGTGCGAAGGCGCGGCAATATTCGACAGATCGTCATTTCCCTCTGCCATTAATCTAAGCGGCGATAGAGATACACACGAACAACACCAACAACCCCGAACAGGTGCACTACTCCACCGCGTTGCTTTGTCTGAAGAACAAGCATGTTGGCACCCCGCGCGTTGGGTACATCAATCAATTTGTCACGACTGCGCTACCTGACGTAATCGTGACGAAGGTGAAAGAGTACCTGGGTTTTGCAAACGAGCACCACCTGCGCAACGAGCGACAACTGCTCGCCCTGGAGAAGCAGAAGGTGGAGAAGGCGCCCCTGTCCGCGGCGGACGAAAAGGAATACGCAAGGCTGACCCGCTTGTGCCTGGACTCGGAGGAGCAGATGAAGAAAAAGCGAGAGCTCATCAAGCTCATAGAACAAGACTTCGAGAACGAGAAGAGGCGGAGGGAGCCATGGCGGATCGAGGACCTGCGAGCGAGGGAGCCATGGCGGATCGAGGACCGCGCGCTCGCACTAGCTGGGGAGCTTTTTGGACTCGAAGCGGCGCAGAAAGCGGGGAAGGAGCTGAGCGGCCGCTGGGAAGGCGAGTACAATGTGGCGTACATGTCGTATTACAACACGTGGGGCAACAATGCGCAGGGGTTGTCGGGAATCTTGCTGCGCGACATGAACACGATCAAGGAAACGCACAGATTCTCACTGGATTACTACCCCTGGATTTCGAGGGAGGGCCAAACTTTACTAACTAAGCGCGTCACGGACAAAGCGTCAAGGTGTTACGGACAAAGCGTCACGAACTACTACCACTACTCAGTCGCAGACGCTCTGGCTTTGTTTTCTCTCTAGTACGATAACCAAGTACGCGGACGACTACGATTTGCACCGATTCCGGCGGATGGACTGCGCGGACTGTCCGGGGGTCCTGTAGCATGCTGGTCGATTTTGATACTACGTGATCAACAGCGCAGTGGATGACGAGATGAAGTGTTGATGTCCGTGGCGTTTGAAAAAGCTATAAACCGATTCTGATACTGAAGTGCTTTGCTCCTTTTTTACGTTTCTAAGGCTATGCCGATAAGGTGCCAAAGATCGATGTTTGCCGGAACCGAAAGTAGTGGATGGATTGGATAGATGTTTAGTTTTGTGCTCTGTTTCTTCGTAATCTGAAGCCCAACCGCGTGCAAAAATAAGAAAAAACGCCATGGCATTTTCCGTGGTTTTTTAAGGGGATTTCTTCGTCGCCTGAGATCACCTATAGATGAATGATGCGACGCGTCATCGTTTTGTTCGCCTTGTGGTACAACTCGATCGCGCCGACCACTTCTGCTTGGCGGCTGGAGATTCTGGTTACCTCCCCGTGGCGGAATGAGGAGCGGCGGAACATTCTGCGAAATGCGCTCGACGGTTGCGCGCGGGCTGTCTCGACGGCAGCTGGTTCTTCCGCTGATGATCGAGCGCACCAGGTTTCGTACCACTTTTTCATGGGCAACGTGAATGACACGCGGCCGTCGACCGAGGAGGCACAGACCCGGGTGCTGTACGCGGCGGGGAGATTTTTGGAGCGCGACGAGACATTTTCAGCCGCCGACGCCATGATGTACGAGCGGGGCGAACAGTTGCTGCCGGGGGAAGAGCCTGCTTTTGCCGATCCGGTAGTTACGAGCAGCGACGAAGAGTACAATGAGGAGATGAAACCTAATATGTGTCCTCCACGAGGTCACATGACTACTTCAACTACTTCTGCGCCGTCGCCGACGAGGCGCGACTTGGTGATTCTGAACGGCCCCGACCTCGATCCGCCTGTGCAGCGCGACGTGACGTACATTCTGGACCGTCCCACCTCCCGCGCCTTCCGCGTCGCCTACGGCACGCGGTGGGTGCACTGCTACCTGCCGGACACGGACTTCATCTTTTATCTGGACGATGACTCGTTCCTCAACGTGCCGCGACTTTTTCACCTCCTGGACGGGGTGCAAATCGCGGAGGACCGGCACCTGCAGGAGCGCAAGGTAGACAGGAACGAGAAGAAACTACAGCTCCGGTACCGGAACGAGCGGAACAAGGTGGAGTCGCTGGTGCTGGGGTACATGATGGAGACGGACACAGACATGGGGCGGTACGACATTTGCGAGATGTGCGACCCCTGCGACAAGTGCCTCCACGACCGCCAGCTGAAGGAGTTCTGCGGCCAGGAGAAACTGCAACACCTCAGCCTCGGGGGCTGCCTCGCCTACATGAACACGTGCAAGATCTACGGCGACGAGAAGCCGCTGGCGGACTGCATCTACGACGCGCAGTTCGAGTCCTCGCGCATCGCGGACTACTTCGGCACGAAGAAGTCCCCCTTGTGGCTGCTGGGGATGGGCTGGCTCTTCGGAAAACGCGTGATCAACTACATCGCGCGGAACGCCGCCGACCTGAAGAAGCGGGGCGCGGCGGACCTGATTCTGGGGTACTGGCTCACGGGGATCGAGGATCTGAACTGGGTGGACACGGGCCCGCTGGGAAATTTTCGGTTTCACGACTACCCCATGCGCGGGAACACGTTCACGCGGGAGTGCCACGACGAAACCATTCTGGTGCACAGGATGACGCCGAAGCGCTGGGCGCAGGACTTCGACGCTGAGACCTGCGTGCTGGATTGCGCGCTGGAGAGGGATCCGGAGGTGGTGGGCGAAGGTCCAGCTGAGGACAGTGAGAATCCGTTTGGCGACGAAACGGTGCGGGAGCTGGAGAGGAATCCAACTGGGGTAAAAAGAGAAGCGAAGGTGCGAACAGGAGAGTCTGGAGGAAAGAGTGCAAGTTCAGTATTGCTCACGGGGGGCGAGACCGAGAGCGACGAGGATGAAATGTTGAAACCCGAGACACCAGAGACACACACGCAGACACGACAAGAAGACTCCTCAACTATAAACGACCAAGAAGCGAACTTTCTAGGTGGAGCTGAAAACTTAGACGAGTCGCTCGATGACGTCTTTCGAGAAAATGAACAAGAAGATCTGTAGAAGAAACTCTTCGCACCACGGCCCCTGTGCGGCGGTGGCCGGGGGCTAGTTGTAGCGGCAGCTTTGGCCGCTGTTCGTGTCGGTGGCCGGCGCCCGCACAGCATCAGTCCTGCTTCCAAAAAAAAAGCCTGGATCATGTACTTTGAAAGCATTTTTCTTTTATTTGTTAGCCATCGCGCCACGCATTGAAAAATAAGTGAGTCATATGCCGTTTCAGGCCGGCTGCAGTTTACAGCGGCGAAAAGAGAAGTAGCTTCGTGTTATCTCACGAGAATGGTCTTCAGTGCCGGCACGAGAGCACAAAACAAAGCGACGGATCTCAGTGACAGTCGAATTTCTGGTACAACGAAAAAATGCTTGGCAACAAAGAATGAATACATCGTCATCGTGTAGAAGATCTTCCGATCCCGGAGCCTGATAATCCGATCCTACATGATCGCGGCTCTACTACAGTATGATCGGTTCCTCGAGGCAGTTTCCGTTCCCTTTCTCATCGATCTCCCGTCACGGGCCAGAGTTTGTTACAGTCATGATGTGCTGCAACTGTTTGATTCAACCACGTCCACTTCCACAGATCGTGGGCTCTACTGTGAAGGAACATCAGATTATAACAATCCGCGAAGCAGTTTATCTCGGCTCTTCCTTAAGCGCGCGGGCTACTACTACTAGGTACGTACGAGTCGAGCTCGACGACGACGACTTTCTGGTGTTGAAGCTGCACTGACAAAAACATGACTGTAGCTCGTCCTGCGGCGGCCACTGCCGCGGCATCTACTTCACCGCAGCTGGCCGCCGAAGCGGGAATTGACCGCGGCATGATCGGCGCAGACGAGGACCGCGAAGCCGAAACCATGGATCTGGACAGCATCGACACCGCTCCCTCGCCTCCCGTTAATATCTCGGCCGATCAAGCCAGCCACCTCTCGCGCGAGTACCTCGTGCACCAGGGCGCTACTGTGCTCGTGCTCAACCCGCCCGCGCGGGACTTCCAGTTCGGGATCGACAACCACCTCTGGGCCACCGGCCCCAAGTTCATGGGCGTGAAATTCATTCCCCCCGGCGTGCACTTTTTGTACTACTCTGCTTCCTCGGAAGGGCCTACGGGCGATATGGTGGAGCGGTGCGGCTTCTTTGCGAACTTGCGGCCGAAGGAGGTGCTCGTCCGCAGGTTCTGTGCGAAGACAGAAACACTGGTGAAGCTCGGGAATGCGGACGAGGAGATGCGGTACGTGGATGGCGTGCGACACTGGGACTTTGACCTGAATCTGGGGGAGTACCCGATGCAAGACGGACTGTACGAGGACTGGCGCGAGATCACGAGGCACATCTCCGCGGGGGTTATTGCGAAAATCGAGCCGGTCGGCGGCGTTGTTGGTACGCGTCAGGGGAAGGACGTGACCGCAACGGAGATCGAGGAGGCGGAAAGAAACTGCGGCATTAACGCATCATCTTCATCCTCGAGCAAAAGTTCTTGTCCGGAGGAAATAAACCGTGCCGCTAAGATCGAACCGTGGCGGGCGCCGGAGTACACGCGGAAAAGCGCGGACACAGCAGGAGCCGAAGCCGCTTCGTTTGGGCGCTTGTTTTTCAGCACCATCCCTGCCGCGACGGTCCGCGGGGAAGAGCTGTCGGGAGCGGAAATCACGAAACGGCACCTGGACAAGTCGCACGTGGTCAAGAAACTCGTCGAGCACGAGTACAAAGACTGTCGAATTATACCGGTGCAGCAAATTCAGAAGAACAGCAAGTTCGCGGCCGCAGAAGCAGCAGCAGCAGCAGCCGAGCGAGACCCCGACGTAGACGAGAACGACGACGACGCCGCGTCGTCCACCGCCAGTGGCAGCGCCGCGACCCCCGTGACCCCCTCCGCGGCCCCCCGAGTCCCCCGTTCGGAGCAGTTAAAAACAGAGAAGGCGAAGCACCGCAACCTTCTTTGCTACATGGCGCTGCTGGGCGAGATCGAGTTTGCCTTCGTCACTTTTCTGCTGGCCCAGAACTACGACGCGTTCGAGCAGTGGAAGAAGCTGCTCTCCCTGCTGTGCAGCTGCGGGGAGCTGGTATTGGAGGAGCCGGTTTTGTATCTGGAATTCACGCGGTCGCTGTACGCGCAGCTTCAGCAGGCGCCAGACTTAAAAAGAGAATGAACCCATTTGCTTCCGCCCCGGGAACAGGTCCTCGGAAGGAGTGCTGGGGGACTTGCAGCTGGTCGCGTGGTTGGTGCTGTGCCGAGATTGGGGCGTGTGTGGGGGTCGTGTGTGGTCTTGTATCCGACTCGTATTTTCCTCGCAATGGGGAGGTGGTATTTGGCCGGAATTGGTCTGGTTAGCGTGTTGTACTGTTTAGCGCGATGAAACTGTAGGAAAGCAGCGGCG
>RXOD01006272.1:0-10807 GCA_005223375.1 Amoebophrya sp. AT5.2
CCTCCCCGAGCCGCCGCCGCGATCCCGCTCTCCAACAGGGCGGTTGCGCTACTGTCCTCGCAATCCGACGAGGTGGTTCCGTTCAAGTTCACCAGGTCGTGGTCCTGCTGTACTCCGTCCTCCTTCTTGCTCGTCACGGTCCGGTCGTTCAAGAAAAGTTCCGCAAACGAACTGGTGCCGCTTGACGGCTCGCTCCTCCTCGACAGCAGCGGTTCCGGCGCAGGTCCACCCTGCTGTTGCAAGGAGGAGCGCTTCACTGTGATCCGACGGGGGGACGGATCATGCTTTTCCGCCTTGCTCTTTGAGGTCGACAGCAGCGAAGTGGTTCGCGGGCCGCGGCTGGGTGCAGCGCCCCCGCTGCTCGCGCTTGATGTGCCTTTGCTCGCCCGCCCAACTCCAACGCCTGCCACTCCTAGGAGGCCGAGGGGTAGGTGCGAGACGAAGATTCCCGACGAAAAAAACAAGGAGATGCCCACTACTGCGGAAATTCTACCCGACAGGAACGAGCGGCGAGGATGCCCGCTCATTTTGAGTCTGTCTAGTTGAAATGAAGCAGTGCAATGAAAAATGGAAGAAATCTGACCGTGGTAGAAGTGTCAGGGTTGAATTTATAGTTACATAATGGGGTAGTGCTAATATGAAGAGTGTTTCGACGAGCCTAGGCGCGCCAAACCGCTGCGAAAAAGAGTTGGTTGGGAGCGGTACAACGTCGAGAAACGAGCAGTCGTGGGCGAGGATACGGGACGGAAATTCAACGAAACGCAAAGAAACGTGCAGTTCAACGAGAAGGAGACTTCTTCACGGGCACTTGTTTACGGTCTGAAAAGTCTGACTTTATCAACGTCGATCTGACGAAATTAAGCTCACGATCACGAGGACGAGCACGACGGACGAAAGAAGATGCAGCTAATTGATTCATTCTTCATAAAGAAAAAGATAAACGCGACGGAACTAATATACTTACATCTTGTGCTGAGGAGGTTGACGAGAGACGAAGTGACGCCTGTTTTTTTTGTAGAAGTCCTGATGATGATCTATCGCGAACGCCAGGACTTCTCAAAAAAGCATCACAGCGCCGGTGAAGGTGAGCCATTTGCCGGCCACATGAATGTTGAAGAAGCGTCATTCTGCTTTAAAGGGACAACCACGGCATGCTCTGAAATAAACGCCGGCACGATCCTCGGAGCGGGAATCCGACGTCTCAATCGATTTCGATCAATTTCCGAAGAGCAGTGTGCTTTGCAGCCATCCGCTGACTGGGTTGCGGCACTTTTTCACGGCCACCGAGTGCTGGTATTCGTAGAGGAGGGAGTACAAAAGCCCTCCGCGGATGTTCTTCTCCCGCAACGCTTCCACGACACCCCCAAGTGCTTCCCGCACCGACTGCTGGTTTTCGATCCCGCGCGGGTTAGTCACGCTGGGGCCCCGCACCGACGCCGCCATGTCCACCGAGCACATGCCTCCCGCGATCCGCAACTCGGAAACCCCCTGCTCGCAACACACGAGCCACCTGGAGCGAAGGAGCGATGTTGGTGGCAGAAGTCTTGTTTTGAGATTGAGTTTCGGTCTTATGCTCATTGAAACCTCCATGGAAGTGTGTGACGAATTGAAGCTCTGAGAATCATGAGTTTCACTTTCACTTACTTCGACTTTCCAGAACAAGACGACGCTAAACTAAATTAAATAATAAATACCACAGCAGTATCCATATGATTTGTTGCTCTAGGTCGTCTCCGGCGAAATGCGTGATGAAGTTGAAGGGCAAAACTATTATTCTGTCCTTCTTCTCCTTGAAGAACGTCTCGGCCTCGGGTTTCTTCGAGGACGTTCCCCCAGCCCCCGCACCTCCAGCTGAGCCGGACGTCTGCCCGCCGTCGTTCTCGTTGTTGGTTCCGTCGGCCGTTGGGCCTTCGTCCACAGAGTCGTCGTCCTCAGGGACTTCTTCGGGGACATACGACCGCGGCTGCAGTGCCTGCTTGATGGCGTCAAGGGTCTCGGGGGTCGTCTTCTTGGTCGAAAAACTGCACGACACCGCCTCGATCGGAAACTCCTGCAGACCGTCTGGGAAGTAGAGCAGGACGAGTTCCGATGTTGATACAGCCGGGTTGCGAATGGGAATGCGATTTCGATTTGCTTGGTTTCTCCAAACCCGCCAAAACCAAAAGCGGTTCAATTTCAAAGCAACAATGAATTAGTACCCGGCACTGCGAACGCGTCTTCTGGTGCGTCCCGGCCATCGGGGTATCCTTCTGGCCGCACGACGACGGCGAAATCGGGCGTCATCTCGCACGACTTCCGCACACTGCGAACCGCGAGCCACTCCTTGGACAGGTCTGCCTTCTCCACGAACGGCATGAAGCACAGCGCCTCCACGTGCGACGCGAAGAAGGTGTCCACCGCGTCGAAGCTCTGCCCGAGGAAGTCGCCACCGTACCTACTTGTCTGGAGCTCCATGCACCTCACGAGCTGGTTCTCTGTCCTTGGCCGCAAAATGTCCGGCATGGGCAAAGAATTGCCGTCGGCGTCCTGTGGGGGCTCGGAGGGCGACAGCTTCAGCTCGCACTTGTCAAGCGGGATCTCCGTGGCGGACCAATAGCTCATGTCCACGCCAATGTTGTTCGGCTCCGCGAAAGACGAACCGCGGCTCCTTTTTATTTCGACGTGCGAAATAATTCATTCATTGAGGGGAGAAGTTCGAGAAACCCAAAGCGAAACTACCACGCACTGTCTGAGAGTACCGTCTCCTCGTTCTCTGCGGCACTTCGTGCTTTCCCCGCACGAGCGTGATGGTGCGAGCGGCCCACTTGGCGTAAACCTGCTGGCGGAACTCTTTTTGCCGCTCCTTGAATGCCTCCACCTCCTCCTCCGGGTCGCGCTCGAACGGTGGCTTGAGCTGAGTCACGTGGTACTCAAAATACCTGCGTACAGAAAGCAAATAGATGGATAGGGATAAAACTGACTACATTCAACTTCAAGCTTCTGCCTCCTAGCGTCCTTGTCCCGTGGCCATCGCGCCTTTCCTGACTCGCGCCATACGATTCAGGAGCGGCGCAAACCTTAAGGCGCTCTTCTCGCTAAGTGTGTCGCACCTATGCAGCTACTAGGGGAGGCGACGCCTCGGCCTCACCACTGGTGCATATTAGACACAAAACGAACGCTGCGCTCGCCGGAGCGCAAGATCACCATCAAGAACCTCCGTCACCAATAAACGATCTCACATCCAACTGCAGGTTGCAGAAGATTCGTAAGAATGAATACCTCAGCACCGCGCAGAGCTTGTGTGCTTGTTTGGGCTCGTCGGCGCGAAAAAACTTGCGGAAGTTCAGACTTTGTATCTGTTCAAGGTGGTGGTCGAGGCGTTCAAAAAACATCGGGAAAGCAGTCCTTAGTTATCACCCCTATCTCCCATCTGATGTGCATGGCAACGGCAAGAAAAATCGTTCTCGTTGGCAGATTAAGTAAGCACCGCGTCCGTTGTTGGCTCTGGCAGGATGCAGAAGAACGCGGCCGAGAGCATGTACACGCACTGCTTCTCCGTCAACTGCACCTGGTACGAGGTATTCATCACGCTGATGCTTGTATTTTGATTTTCACTACTGCTCAGGAGTAAACTGTTCATCTCGCTTCTCGACATGATCAACACAAAGCAATCTATCATTATCATGGGACATCAGAAGATGAATCTGTTCCTGTCATGTATTCTTTCCGGAAGAAGAACGTCGCTGAACATGAAAAGCCACCCACGGCACCTTCCCGTTCTTCCCTGCTCTGAGTATCCCGATCATTTCCGGGAAGTGTGTTGGGAACTGGCGCGCCCATTCCTGGATTTTCGGCAGGATCTGCGTGAAGAATTTCTCGTACAGCTTCGGGTCGATCGCCTCCACCTGCCTGAACAGCGTCGGCAGGTGCTGGAACTGGTCCGCCTTCTTCAAACTTCCCGCGACCTCGGCGAGGATCTGGAGGGTGTCCCGAAGCGACTCCGCGGTCTTCAGCGAAGCCTTCTCCAGCGCCTCCTTGATGGTCTTCCACACCTCCTTCTTGCGGCCGCCAAACTTGAAATCAATGCTGTTCTCGATGCGCTCGCGCTCCTTCTCGCGCTCCTTCCGGGACGGCATGGCTACGAGAACGAAGAAGTGCAAGGCGCAGAAGAGCCGGGGTCTGATGCGAGCTCACGACCGTAGATAGTGCCGGCCCCCGCAAGATGAGTCGCGTCCTCAAGCACAACGAGCTAGCGCAGTGGCTGTAGTTTGAGTTCTTCTTCTTCTTCTTCCGCCCGGCGTGCTGGTCGAGGCTCCAGCGCTACTGCTGTCGGGGCAGGGCGGCTATCGACGCCGGAGATGCGAATTGCCGTAGCGAGTACAACTGGTACTGGTGCAGAGTATAGTCACGAGCAGTAGGTGTCCTGCTGCGTACGTTTGCGTGCCGCTGCTGCTGATGTGATCGTCGTTCTGTAGCCGTCTTTCAGATCGACTTATTTTTTCTCTCGTACTCGAACGCGCCGGGGGGATCCTATTCATAAATTCATAAAAAAAGAATAATAAAACACCGCCCGCCTGTGCCTTCTGGAACTAGGACTAGGACTGGTTTCTATTGGTATTGTTTGAGGAACATATTCGCTGCTACCATTTCTGTTTTTTTCATGAATATACAAAGCTGTCCCTGTGGTCTCTGTCTCTCTCCGACGCACCCTCGTTAGGTTCTCTCAATCTCTGAGGCTCGAGGGGGCCGCATTTCCGGTTCGTCTCGCACCGCGAGATGAATTTATTACGACGCGAAAATGTAAATGGCACGGCCGCACGACAGCAAATAAATAGCTGCAGTTGCGGCGAGAGCAATACCCTCAGTGCACTGACTCTGGCAGTAACGAAACAACAACGCGTGCGAGGAGTAGAGTGACAAGAAGTACAACACGAGCTGTCGACGTTAATTTTGGCCACTTGTGCGCAGTAGCACCAGTCGCGACTGTTTGTAGTTGTAGAGTGTAGGTGTAAAGCTCTGATTTTTTTTCGATCGTCTTCGGCCGCGTTGGGCGTTGAAGATAGCAGTTTTGCAGACGCTGTTCTTCACAAAAACATTTTCTTCCTGCTGACTTGCGAGTCTGGGCGCCATTGGAACTCGTACTCGCCGTTTTTGGAGTCGAATGTCCCTTGCTGCAAGTAGCGTAGTTTCAGGGTGAACCTCGGGCCGATCTCCTTCAGTCCAGCCCTCACAAGTTTTTCGCCATTCGCATCGACTGGCGCGTCCGCGGCGTCTTCCTGGTCCTTCTTCTTCGCTTTGTTTTTGTCCTTCTTCACTTTTGCTGCACTGGATTTGGATTTCTTGCCGCTGCTGGCGCCCCCCTTCGTTTTCGACGCTCGCACGATTCGTCCGTCCTTTTTCTTCACCGGCACTGTTCGCGTGCCGTTCTCTGAGTATTCTGATGACAGCTCCTCGTCGCCGTCTTCCCATACATTTTGGTCTCCGCCAGCCCCCGCGCCGCTACTTCCGGCGTCGCTCGAGCTGGAGGATTCCTCGTCGTCGCTCTCTGCCTCTTTCTTTTTCTTCCCCCCTCCCGCGGCTTTGAATTCGTATCTGTAGTGCCTGAAGAACACGAAGTCTCGTTGGTTGTGGAAGGTGATTGACCGCCGCCCGTGGAAGTCTGGTTTCTGCGGGAAGATTGTTGCGATCTGGCGCGCGATTCTCCGCCCCAACCGCGTCGAGAAGTTGTTCAGCAGCAGCTCTGGCGCGTGCTCCGCGTTGCACGGCGCCGAGCCCCGCATCTCCTGCCCAAGCTTCAGCTTCGTCAGCTTCCAGAACGAGGTGGGCCCGCACGGCAGGTTGCACAGGTACAAACCGTTCGGCTTTTTCGTGGTTTTGTTCTCCGTGACCACCAGCAGCAGGGTGAAATCCCGCTTCTTCGCGTACTCCAAGATCTGTTTCAGCCCGAGCCCCTTCCGCTTGTAGTACTTCGTGTTGGGCAAAACCGCCGCCAGCTCCTTCAGAAAGCTAAACATCTTCTTCGACGGCTTCAGATTCGTCGTGAGCATGATCTTCGGCTCCGTCACGAAGTTGAAGTGAGGCGAAAACTCGTCCTGATCCTCGTCGCGCGCGATCTCCTCGTCGAGGGCCGCATGCTCGTCGATAACCGTCACGTCCGTCTCCCGCATCTTCTCAATCGTGTTCGGCTCCTGCCGGGCCGGAAAACCCAACGCCTGTGAGGTGGATGAATGGGGAACGAATGTACAACGAAGTAGAAGCGTACTTAAAATCTATCACATTTATTTTGCCCCCGGGGCAGTCCGTGTGCATCAATCAACACCATCAACCGCAATTCGCCTGAGGCTTGATGGATTCACCTGATGATGATGGCTTCACCTAAAAGTATACAAATTCAAATCACCTCCGGATCTTCCCCCTTTGCTTCCGCTTCCGCCCTGCCGCGCCTGACTTTTTGTTTCTGCGTTTTTTTCTTCCTCTTGTCACGGTCAACGAGCTCGGAGCGCATGATCTTATCCTTTACATGCGAGAAGGAACCCGCCTCCGCCTTCCCCACCGCCGGCTTTGTCATGCGCCGCTTGCGCACCAACTCGATGCCGAGCTTCTTCTTCTCCTTCTTCGTCGATTTCTTCACCATTTTGCTTTTATTCGGGATGAAGAAGTAGAAGTACCAGGGACGACTACCCGTGCAGCTGATTCGATTCCACGGTCAAACTTTCAGTCGCGCTCTGTTCATCTACATCTACCTATCTATCACTATCAGAGCGGCGGATTAGCAATGCCCCGCTTGTTCTTGCCCGACGCGACTCTGTTCACCGAACAAAAGAAAAAATGGAGTTTAATAGCACGATCATGTTGATGTTTTCAAGTACTTACAGATTGGGATCTTTGCGACGCAGCCACGGATCCTTGCTCTTCATTGCAGGACGTCAACAGGCATTCGGAATCAAAATCACAGAAAAAGAAAACATTTTATCACGACCTAGAAGTCCGGTGGATCAGGATCATGATTCGTCGATCACAAATCGCAGCTGATGCAGCTGCGTGATCCATTCAGAACTGAGGCGACCACATAGACATTCTCTTGGTGACTGATTCTCATCTTTAAAAACGTACTTTCTGAAAACTTCGCTTTTGTGCTCCTCATCCTGCGCGGCGTCTGCCTCATGTGGCAGCAACTTTTCCCGTCTCAGAGACACTGTTGTCGCGTGCTCGTGCATAAGCATATAAGCAGTTGTGGTCTAACGGTCACGAGCTTTCTCTACTTCATTAGCTGGATTCTTTAGGTGTGCCGAGAGAGTAAGTAGTTCGTTAAGATATACATTGGTAAATACCTTTGGTGTTGCGTGGCCGTGGTCTCAGTAAGTGTAGTAGCAGTATGTTTGGTCTTGGAGTCGGTAGTATACGTCATTTTTCATCTTCATCTTGTTCCTCGTTTATGCTCGTTCGTTATGTAAAGTAAAAGTATAGGTTCTTCTCACACTACCACGGTCCGTTCCTCCCATTGTTCTTGCTCTCTGATTTCGTCCACGTGTATTTGCACTCCAACGTCGTGCTGTCCCTCCAGAGGAGCCTTGATCTCGAACGCTTTTAGCGAAGCTGCTGCAGCTCGTGCCTCCCGGGCCAGGCCCGCGATTCCCGTCGCGACCGCCTGCTGTCCATCACCACCGCTGTCTCGTGAGACACTCTGGGACGTTGCTTCGGGCACGGGCACTCGCGGCGGCTGCCCCTGCGCCATCTGGTGATATTGGAATGCGTCGGCGGCGGTCGTATTCGCGGAGGTCAAGAGAACCGCTAAGCAAGCGCACTTCTTCCTAGAAAGTAGAACCGGAAAAGCCATTTTTTTGGAGCAGCTACAACGCGAATTATAAAGTGATTCTGCTCGGTCCCGGTCGCAGATGGAGATGATCTCGTCGCACACGTACAACTACAAAGCTTTTAATTGTGACTATGGCGGAACCTGAGCTATGACTCAGTGCTGCGCGGCCGTGTCAGACTTGTTTTTTACAAACTAGTAACTGTAATGAATCTTTCCGGGTGGGAAGATGGGGCATGTGCTGTACTGCCTCTCCGATGGGTCGTGTTAACTAATTGCTCGATAGAGTTGAACTCACCTTCCGCACCTGGGCCTCAAGTATCTACGTACATCGCACGAACCGAAGTAGACACGACCAGCACAGCTTTTTTTTTTAACATCACCACAAGCACGCAGACGCACGACGCACGCAACCGATACAGTCTTTGCGACGACGAAACCGAAGCAGGAGGGAGCGCACTCGCCATTATGCAACGAGCAAAACACAAGCAGAGTTTGTTAGATGTAGTCTCACTGCCGTTCTTGTACTGGCAGTTTCATGTTTGTTTCTGGAGAAAGACCTCCTGAGGACGATTTAGGAAATCTGTCAGAATAAATGATCAATTATTAACTTCAGGAGGTGTTCTGGAATTAACTTCAGGAGGTGTTCTGGCTTTGCCTTTGCTGTTGCTGGCGCTGGGACTCTGTGTAATAAATTCTTCTGGCTACATCCAAGGTGAAGCCAAAACAAGAGCCAGATCATGCTCCACGGCACGATTTCCAGCATGAAGTCGAACAATGGATCGGTCGAACAATGTCAGTCACCGACAGGCGGTGAGTCAACGATGTCAGCGAGTTTCTGCAGGTCCAAGTTGCTTCCCTGCAGTTTTGGCAAGGCTGACTTTCCATCTGGCAATGCCGTCAGTTGGAACGGCTTCGGGGTGTCTTTCGTCTCCCCTCCAGCACTGCCGGGTCCTCTCTGTTTCTCTTGCCACGCGTCGACTATGTAGGCCCGCTTCCCCATCGCGCCTGGCTGGAGAGGGCCCTCGGGAGCTCCGGTCTTCGACGCCACTCGACCAGATGCAGATCCTGAAGCGGCACGACCCGCGGCAGAGGAGGAATGCGATTGCTCTCCCAAGAACTGCTTTATGGCATCCGCGAATTCCTCTTGCTGGTGGTACCAGTCCCAATCCGTGTGTGCGCCGCCGAGATCTAGGGCGCCGTTTTTCTCCCCATCGGCAATGTAGAGTGGGTCGTTGCCCTTCGCTGATTCAACGTAAGCCCGAAGCTTCAGATCGCCCACGGCTTTTGGCTTGTCGTCCAAAATTGGAAGCTTCATCTTCCTCGCCGGGAGAAGGATGCCCGGTGGCCCCCACAGTGCGGGGGAAGCGTCTTGCGCGATGTTCAGTGGGAAGTAGCGCGAAAGGTCTGTGCCGCCGTCGTACGACAAAACTGCCGGCGTCGCCGGGGCGGGGGCCCCTACGCCTTGTAGTTCCGCAAAGGAAGATCTGGCGTTGATCATGGAGATTCTTGTAGTTGCTGTTCTGCTTCTGCTTCTGAAAGTTGCATCCTCGACGTCGGCGAAAATCAGCTTACTCCTGTGAAGATTGCGGGAAGTAGTGGAAGCCCTGAAAACATCCCCGCGCTGGCCCGCGAAGGCATCAGAATAATGCTGCTGGAGCAACCCTCCCATAGAAAACCAGACGTGGCGGGGGTGTCGTTTAAGCAGTTGTGGGTGTAGTGGTTGTGACTGTGAGACGTCGTCAGCGGGTCTAGCGGTACGTGAAGGTCTGAATAGATGTCGTTCTCAATCATTTCGCACAAGAACGAGCCTGTGCCTCCGATTTACGTTTACACCAATAGCGTACTGAATAGTAAGCGAAGGCAAACGAAATAGCCACGACAGACGATTGGCATTGGGATCCTCCACGAAGGAAACGAAGAGATCGAAACAACGTACACGACCACGTATCCGATCATCTCTCGCTTTTGCTCTCCCGACTTCTCTCTGGTTCTGATTTCAAGCACGGTAAAACTGAGGGATCTCCTGCCCTCACCGAGGTGGTGGACGACCACGGCAGGAATTCTTTTCGCCCTGCAAGATGATGACCATTATACAAGAAAAGTATATCGATCGCGATTCGCATTTGGTTTTAGCTGCATGCTCGGTTTCGCAACAGGAAATGCCAGTCCAAAATTAAAATGCTAAACAAACTAATGTAAAGAGAAGTCCACAACGACCACCTAGGTAGCTCGGTATAACGCAAGTGCTTGTAATTTGTACTGCACCACGAAGCCATCGTCTACCTGATTCGCGTGTCTCCCGAACATGAGAGACAGCCTCAGGCTCGTAGGTAGCCAAGCTATCGTGCTAGGCCGCGCTTTTTCCACACCACACCATCATTACACCAGGAGCCCTACACCTACAGAAGAATGAATTACAACTTCCCCTCGCTCGGTATAATCGGCTCCTTGCTGATCACATCGAAATCGATTCATTTCCATACTGATAGCTTGATTATTCACGTCGCTCCGTACTTCACCTTTTCTTCTTCCGTGGCTCCCGGCGGCAGTTCTTCCATTTCTTTGAGTGCTTTTTCTCCCGTTTGATAGTACTGCATGTGGTCCGTGCCGTAGCCTAGGTAGGGAAACTGCCTCACCCACAGCTGTTGGTTCTGCATCAACAGCAGGCTCCACTGGGACAGGCCCGAGAACTTGACGCCCTTGTTCGGCGGCTTCTTCCCCGCCGGGTCGAAGCCGATCACGTTGTTGGTGGGCTTCCACGAGGTCGGGCCCTCTACGGGCGGGTATGTGCGGCTGCAAAACCAGTTCAGGTCCGGGGCCTCGCGTTTCAGCATCACCATCGTCTTGAACAACGCCTCAGCCTCAAACTGCTTCAGCCCGGGCACGGACTTCACCTTCGGGTCGCCCTTCTTCTCGTCGGGCACCTGTCCGAAGGGCGAGGTCATGGCGAAGTCGATGTGTTTTTTTTCAGACCCTATCACGACCACTGTAATCATCAATGGCTTGCCACTA
>RXOD01006273.1:0-10804 GCA_005223375.1 Amoebophrya sp. AT5.2
GGAGCCGCTGGTGGTGCCAACGGGCCGCTCGTCGCGAGTCCTAACGGCACGGGCTGGGCGGTGCTGCAACCCGCGTCCTCCCCGACGCCAGCAGCCGTGGCCGCGAGCAGCCCGGGGGCGTCACTCGGGCTCGTGGCGGACAACTTGTTCTGGGAGTCGGACGCAGAGCTGATCTTTCTGGAGAAAAAGGTGGAGGTGGTGGACAGTCTTGCCGAGGCCCTGCTGGAAGTGTACGTTGCGCTGCGAAAAGCGGCGAACACGTACAGCAGCGGGACGAGCAAGGCGGGTGTGAGCGGTTCATCGAAGAGAAAAAAGACCGGTGCTGCTGCTGGTTCAGCTGTTCCGCACGCAGGTGAAAGAAGTGCGCCGGGTTCCAATCCGCCGCTGCAATCTTTGTCGTCCGAACTCTCCGCCCGTGGGGGAGCGGAAAACCTTCAAATCGGCGGTAGCAGCAGCAGCGCGCCGACGCAACCCGCAGCGAGCCAAACAAGCGAAGCAGAGCGGCAGCTGCTGCGCTATCTTGGCATCCTGCTTCCGAAAATCGCGTCATACTTCCGTCACCCCAGGTTTTCGATCGCGAACTCCGTAGAGGAGTTTCTGTCCGAGTTCTTCCGACAGGCCGAATGCCTGATGGTGAAGCCCCCCCAGCAACAAGCGAGTTTTCAGCAGCATCTTCATGATCAGGCGTTCTTCACCCGCGAGGGGCTCCGTCCGTTTTTCCGGCAATTGCTGGAAGCGTTTGTGATGCGCATGGCACTGCCCAGCTGGTTCTCTCCTCAGGACGAGGACGACCGCGACCACATCGAGTTCCTCGAGTTCCAGAAGCACCTTGAGAACTACCTGCGCGTGCTCTTGCGCCTGGACGAGGAGTTGGTCTTCGACTGGCTCAAAACCGAATGCGAGCACGTGGCGGCCACCTACCTGTCCGGGCTGTTCTCAACATCTGGTGAGGCCGGGGGAGCTGCGAGCGCGCGCTCGCTGTCGATCTTCGCATCGGAAGATGAAAACCTGAAGAGAACAACATCTTCCTCGCGAGGAGCGGGAGGGGCGACATCAGGAGCCAACAGCAGGAGCAGTGCGGCGTTTTACAACTACGGGAAGAGCCCTCACCTCCCTGCCGCGACGGCCCTGCTGCAGGAGTGGGAGGCGTCCCCGTCGCGGGCCCGTGCCCGCAACCGCGAGTTTCACCGGCGCGCCGACTACGACTGGTGCGAGGCGTTTGTGGTCGCGTTTCTCGCCTGGATGGAGGTGCTAGCGAACATCAAGTCCAGGGAGCTGCCACAGATGCCGGCGGCGCATCCCCTGATCCAGGTCGCAGTGTTCGTCCTGAACGGACAGGCCGATATCCTGTCGCGCGTGGACGGATCCTGCGATCGCGTGCGACTGGCGCTGTGCGACTTCATCGTGAAGTACAAGAGCGTGGTGGAGCAGGCGGCCGCAAGTGCGGCGCGCGCAGCGGCGAGTGAGGCGGGCGGTTTCATGTCGCAGGCGCACGGTCAGCAGATGCTGCAGAAGGTGTTGCAATTCTACGTCAACGGCATCTCCGTAGTTCCCCCGGCACTGGTGCACCTGCAAGGAGCCGCTCCCAGTGGAGCGGGCGCGAACACGAAGGGTGCAACAACTCCGCCGGGGATGAACTCGAGCCTGAAGCCACTGGAGGGCGGCACCGGCGCCGGCGCAACTTCTCCGACGTCGCCGTCGCGCGGCGCACTCACGGTCCGAAAGCGCGCAGCGTACTGCCTGAACCGGTTCGTGAAACGCGTCCGGTCCTCGCTGTCCGCGGCCGACCGCACGGCGATCCATTTGACCGAGGCCATTTCGCAGAAGCGCCTGCTGCAGGTGCCTTTGGAGGCCGACGAGGACGACGACGCTCAGGAGAACGTGTTCGAGGCGCTGGGCGTTTTGTCGGCGTCCGTGCCCGCGGCGGTCACGAAGGACTTTTTTCAAAAGGTGCTCGAGGTGCCCGTCGCGCAGCTGCAGGAGCTGACCTCCGCACAGTCCGAAGACGTTCTGCTCGCAGCTTTGCGGGAGCGCCACGCCGGCTACTTCGCGCAGTTCAGCCCGGGTGGCCGCGGTGGAGGCAATGCTTTTCCCAGCACCTCCGGCTCGGGCTTGTTGTCTTCAGCAGGAGGTGCAGCTGGAGAGAACAACTCGAGCAAGCGGCGCTTTAGCGCGGAAGCGGCGCAGCAGATCCGCGACGGTGTCGGGCTGCTGCTCTCCGGCGCGCCCGCACAGCTGCATCAGTTGCAGCCGATGCTCGGAAGCTACCTTTCGCGCCTGTTCCTCTGCTTCGCCACCTTCGGCAAGCCCTTCCCGTTGCGCGCGGAGCTAGTACCGCACTGGAAGCAGCTCTTCGGCCTCGCGGAACAGGCGCACGAGCGCTTCGCGCGCCACTCGGCAGAAGTCCGGGGAGCGTTCCGGGTGCTGTGCAGGCAGATGCTGCGGGTGCTGGACCCCGTGGCGCTGTTCCAAGAAGCGCTACCGACGGTGCTGGGGAAAATGTACGGGCTGGAGGTCAGTGTCTTCGACGCCACCATGGAGCAGCTGGGCATGGCGGCGGGCGTTCGACTCCACGAAGGAGCAGCTGGGCCGAAGAGCGGCAGCGCGGAGGCGGCTGCGGAGTTTCTCGCGAGCCGGTTCACGGACGTGCGCGACCTGACCAACTTTAGCAGCCACCTAACCGGTACCTGCCCTCATGATGGCTGCGATTTTTCTCTTGCGTGCGCTTTTTCATTTTCATGTTGGTTTCCACGAACGTTTCCATGTGCACGCCATCGGGGACTTCGACGCGCACTTCACGTGATGTTGATGTCATGCCAAAGATGAAAAAATACATATTAGAATTAGTAGATGATGAAGATGAGCGTCGACTTTGACCACTTACTTCTACTACAGCCACGCTTGATATTGTCGACGCCTCGCCGAATGCCGCAGCGGCGCAGCTCCTCACCGGCTTTTGGAAGCGGTCTCTTACCGTCGCGTTCACTTTTCCAGCACGTTTTCTCCGTACGCAGCTCGCTCTGCTCGAGCAGGCCTCCACGGGTCAGCAGCCATTCGGTGATGGGCAGATGTCCTGGCAGCGGCAGGAGGTTTACGACCATCTTGTCGAGTTCACGCGAAACCTAGCACATCGCTGCCCGGAGGTGCTCGCGGATTTCCTCGTCCAGTACTCGAGCGATTTCTGGGATGTTATGCAGCTTCGCAGAAGCGCCGCCACCGCGGACGCCTACGCCAAACAGACCTGCGCAGTGCTAGAAATGTCGGCCGCGCTCGCGAGGGTCTTCTTTGTTGAGCCACAAAATGCGAGCGTCGACGTGGCAGAAGCCGGGACGCCAGCTGCGCAATGTCGCCGTTCGCTGCAGACAGCGGAGTTTCTAGCGGTGTTCGACGCCACTTTTTCGCGCATTTTGCGCTCACAGGATAAAACGCCGGAAGCGAAACGAGGGCTGAATGATTGCGCGACGTTGATTTTCTTGGTTCCAGAGGTGAGGGAAGTTGCAGCTCGCTTCTTGGAGCGTCAGCAGGCCGGCGCGTCAAATGCTCTGTCGCAGCCGTCGGCACAGGCACTAGGAGCCGCGCTGTGGCGGCTCTGAAGACAGAAGAATCTTTTTTTTTTTTTGAAAAAAAGTATGCGACAAAGATGAAATCATGCACATGTCATGAAGTACCGACTTTTTGATCCAGGAGCGTGATCCGCGACGAAAATGAAGAACTTGCTCGACTTGCTTTTGCAGCACAAATAGCGCACTACACCGACAGCGATGAATTTATTAATTTGTTGCAGTGGGAACTTCCTACTAGTACCAGTGGGCAGACTACCGGCTTAGGCACTGCGCGGGCCCTCGGCCTCGTTCCTGTTGCTCTTGCTTTTTGTTTGCTTTTGCGCCAGCGTTCCGAATTCAATCGCAAGCGCCGGTCAGCGGCTGGCCTCATCGTGTGAGGACGAAGATCATGAAGAGTCGTGGGATGATGAGTGCTATGGTATCACGATCCATTCTTGAGGATCCAAGCGCTACATACGACGATCATCTGTATCTGACTTCGCTGAAGAGCACCGCGCTGAATATTTTTGATTGATTGACTGACTCACTCCTGACTCCTGATCCGTCTTTTTCCACGTCTCAATCGGAATCGCTCTCTTCATTATTTTTTGGTCATGGATGGTGTTCATCTTGTTCACATTGTTTTTGGTAAATAGCACGACAGCATACGCCATGTCTATGCAATGGCTTGGCGCCAGTTTCTCCACCCCCCCGCCTGAGGCCTATGCTTTCAGGGCGTCTGTGTCTGCGCCGAGAAGGTCCGCGTCGGGCGTGCTAGACCCGAGCGCGCTTCAAGAACCGCAACCGCTACCACGCACCACACACGACGCTACCATGGAAGTACATCATCGAGATATCGACGACAAGGCCGTCGAACGCGAGCGGGTAGTTGATTCTGTTGCTGGTGCGGCCTGTGAGTGCGGCCTCTCGGGGTCGCGTTTCGGGCAGTTTCCGGAGGCGGTTCTTCAAGACGCGGCTCTCAGGGCGTCGCTGACGGACGGGGAGCAAGCAGCCTTGCGAAAAAAGCTAGCGCAAATACTAACGTTCCGCGACAATGTGATCAACTTTAAGAAGGTGTGCCAGCGATCACTGAACCAAGTGGTAGAGGCGCTCGCGGAGTTGCAGTCGCTGCACGATTTCTTTCACTACGATTTGAAGTTGCCCACGGTTAGCGGTCTGCTACCTTCGGCGTGCGCCAGCTCCACAAAAAAAGAGGAAACTATTTTTTCTGGAGCAACTCACTTGATCACTTCGACGAGGTACGAACGAATCGCGGCAGCCAGGAACGGGCTTCACGGCCTGCGCGACGTCGTGATGCATATGCGAAACCTCACCAAAGCCCTCTGTATGATGGAGCGAGGACTTGTTGAGGAGCGTCCCTCTCGTCCCTCTGGAAGTAGCAGTGGTCTTTCGACGTCGACATGCGCATGCCGCGGGACGAGCGCCCATTTCCATCGCCATTCGGAAAAGTTTCCGCTCGGGAAATACTTACCACCAGCGGCCGTGGGCGGGGAAGATGGCGAAGCAGGCATGGTGGTCGTGGAAGATTCTCATCGTGCTGGAGTAGACGCTGTAGTTGATCGCGATGTTGACTCGTTAGCAACGCCGACGGTCGTCGACTCAAGCGACGCTCTTATCGCGGATCTTGTGGCGTGCGCACCTTCACTTGCCAGCTTCCTCGCGGCTGCACCAGATGGACATCCTCAACAGCACCCGCGAGAGCATCGAGAGTGGCTCCGATATCACCTCGTAGTTTCAGGCATTTACAAGTACTGGCGTGTCAAGCGGCGGCTCCAGAATTTCGCTTCGTCACTGAAAGTGAAAGCGCTTTCACAAATCGAGGAAGATCTGGCAACTGTGGCCGCCGAGCATGCCCATCTGTGCTCGTCTCTCGAAGGCGCAACGAATCATGATCCAGATGAAAAGTGCTTCGTGCTCGCCGGGGGAAGTGCACGGGGTGGTGGCTCTCGCACTTCTGGCGGAGAAGCTGCAGCGCGCGGGGCGGGAGCAGATGACGCGAGTGTCGCCGGAGGCTCGGGTGCAGGAGCTGGGGCTGGCGCAACGTCGAAGGACGAGAACTACGACTACCTGACGGTGACCCCTCTCAGGATTGCGAAGGACGATGATCCTCCGAAAAAGACCATCCGCGAACTCCAAAAGACGAAGCGGAAGTCCTTTCGTCTGCGCGGTGTGCGGGACGCGCTTTTGAAGTTCGTGCCGGCACTGGAGCTGCTGACTCGAAGCGGAGCGCGACTGTGTTCCGCGGGCGACGGAGGTGGCTCTGCGGGTGGCATTTTCGTCGGCAAAAGCAGCGAAAGCGATGCTCTCGCCACGTACCTGTCGCAGCAGCTCAAGGTCGTAGGAGAGCTCGTCGACCGGTACAAAGCCGAACTGCTCGAGGAAATGGAGCGAGAAAGTGCCAGAGAGAAAAGCCTTGATGAAGGGACGGGATCGAGTGCAGTTGGAACTGTAAGTAAAAGTGCATGCGCAATGCTAGATGATACTGCAACTACTACCTCCGCGTCTTCGTCCGCCTCCCGTCTACAGTACATACGAGCGACGCGACAGAGATACCCGTGCGGCGACTGCGCGGGGCGCTTTCCGTTTTTCCTCTTCTTCGACCACCAACATCAAGGTAGCAGCGGTATTTGCCTGCGCTGCGCGGAACGTCGCCGGCTCGTAGGGAACCAGTGTCCACGACTGTCGTTACTTCTCTCGCGGGGACCTCCACAACCGGAGGGAGTGAAAAAGAAGCGCCACTCGCACCTGTTCTGCGAGCATCAGCAGAAATGCCTCAAGTGCGACGCGACCTTTCAGCGGTGCATGCAGTGCTGCTTAGCGAAAGGCGACGCGGCCGATTTACGGGCGCTTCTTCAGGAGTTGAAAAATGGCGCGACGCCAGCAGAGGCAGATGGAGACGTAATCCGAACCTATGCGTGCGAGTCCCAAGCAGCTGAACACGTCTCGCCTCCATATCCAACAAATTCTCGCCCAACACGCGTCCACATGTTTTTCGATTTCGACCTGACGCTGTGCTCCACTAAGTCTGGGGCCAATCCGTTAAACGGTTGTCACGCCCTCGACGAAGATCTGTTGGCGATCATGCAAGACGCACTCGCCCCACAGCAACAGGATCGCGAACAGTTGCAGAAGCTGAAGCACAAGGAGGACGAGGACCTAGGTCTAGTACAACCTGCTGTACGCCGGCCCGACCAGCGCGATGAGTCTCCTTCAGTCTGGGTGCTCACGAAGAATCCCCACCAAGCGCAAATTCGCGAATTTTTGCGACGACACAGTCCGGAGCTCGGTGAACAAGTTGGAGTGCTGTCAGTGCCAGGAAGAGCGTGCAAACGGGACTACATCGACGCCGTTCTTCAAGGCGGCGCAGCCACTGAGGACGATACTTGCGTCTTCGTCGATGACGACATTAACGAGCACGCACGTTTCAGCGACAAAATTGACGACCCGAACGGCAATGGAGGCGGCAGAATATTCCGCGTGCTGTTCCGAAGGCATTGATCGAGCGCGCCTCTTCGTGCGCTTTTTAACCTTACGTTGAATACCAGGACATGGAAGTTCCAGACAACCGCATGGAAGTTCCTGCCTTTCTTCAAGCCGAACGCGCCGTGGAGCTTGGAGCGGTTTTTGTTGATGTTTTTCGACAGGGAGCACGCTGGGAATTCAATTCTGCGGCGGGCAAGGGTTCCTCGTCCAAGGATACGCAAGCGAGTGCATCCTCGGGGGTGGGATGGGGGACCCGCTGGCGCAGTTCCAGTCACAATCTTCCAGCATAAGTCGCGCGCAGTGATGGAAGGAAAAAGAGAAACCGAATCCCAGGCTTACAGTGCCGCAAAATTAAGTGACGAGAGCGCGGCCAGCAACAATATTCATTACTGTCTGAGTTGAGCCCAAGATACCGACAGCCACAACGCACGGGCACCCGCTTGTGTTGCGCTCCGGTAGCCATTCGCCGCGCAAGTCGAAGGCGATGGGGGTGTCTACTTCTTCTGTGGTTCTTCTTCCGGCGACGAAAACGCCGCGGGCGGCGACGCAGCACATAGAGGCGGAGGCGTACCCGGATGCGTATGAGGATTGGACCCGGTGCCCCTTCTTGGCCGGTTGGTGTTATTTATATTCATAGGAGAGCGGAGGCGATAGCGAAGGCTTGACCGGCAACGCCATGGCGCTGCGCCTCCCTCTCGCGTGCCCGGATCATGGCCGTCGCGCACGGCCTGCGCGCGTACGTTGCCGCGCCGAAAAGGCCTACGTGGAGACCTTAGCGGAAGCCTCCCCGGACGCAAACAACCGGAAAAACATCAGAGCCGTGCTTGCCGACAGTTTCAAGCAAAGCGCTCGCGGTAGAGTAGAACGCCCTGGCGGTCGGCTGGCGCTGTTCTCTGCCCTAATTGCTTCGCAGCCAGCCGCCACTGCCTTGCAGCGGCTAGGTAGAGCGAGGCCGCGCACAGGCACAAGGTGTCCGCGAAAAACTTAGCCGACAGGAAGTCGCTAGCTGTGACGTGGATGCATAGCCATGAACCCAGACGCTTGGCGCGGACGTTTTTTGCTACTCATGCATAGCCTTCGGCATCGTCTGCATCTTCTACACCGTGGCGGAATTCGTCCTCGCTGCTGAGCGGATACAAAAGCAGAGAAGCAAAGCCTGGAGAAGCGGCGGAGCGGCTCCGAAAGCTCATCGAAATGCGCAAGCGGAGGGAGCGGAGGGAGCAGCAGCAGCGGACGAGCCACGCGCTCAAGGCGTCGCGTTCTTTCGGTGCGCCGCGCTGCGCCTCGGTTTCCGCAAAGCCTTCGCGCGGCGCGCGGCCGCCCGTGCTCTATTGAATTGCGGCTGTTTTGTTTTTCGCCTTGAATCTCAGGAGCTCGCCCCTTACGCTGTGACTTACTTAGGCCAGAACTAATACTATGGCTCAGAATGCACCCGAGAACACCGATCGCGTTTCTTTCGACTGGGACTGACACTGACCACCCAGACCCAGATACTTGGAGTCGAACTTGTCCCGCGTCCGCTCGCAAAAAGCTCAGCGGGAGAGAGCAGGACAGACTGCGTTGTCTGTGCAGGGAGGACGCTCACGTGTTCCGGTGAAGACGTGTGTCGGTGTCGCATGCACATGCAGGAGATCAGGAGATCGATGCGCTTTCATTCACTTTACAAACATTCATAGCGCTGACCACACCGAGGTCGCTCTCGCTGCTTGTCAGCCAGGATAAATGATGGAGGCTCAGCAGGTAAAGTGTGAGTGTCGTTGTCGGCGCTCATTACCCCCTAAGGAGGAGTGAGGGCTTGAGTGGTAGGCTAGAGCTAGTACAAGTGAGACTTCATCCGAGCCCGCCCCCCCGCGGCCTTGCTTTCGTGTTCACAACTAGCTACATCCACTGCTCGTACTCATTGTTGTCCTCCCGAGTACGAGTAGATTTTTTCAGTTGTGGAGATGCTGGCAGCGGCGTCGTCTGCGCCCCGCGTGCGGCCGCGGCGGCCCATCGCGAAGAACTCTGGCCCGAGCCTGCTGAAGATATTTGGAAAGCCGAACGCACACGCGGCCGATGAAGCTACGTCAGAGGAGGCGCACCACGACCACCAGCGCGATGCCTCAAATGGCGCTCTCGTAGAAGTTGAGCGACCGCTTGCCGAAACTCTTCCGGCGCTGACGCTCCAGCGCGAGCAGGCCGAGGAAGCCACCGGCGGTGACTTTCCCTTTGATCTTCGCCGCACGCAGCTGATTGCGAGATTGTTTGAGCTTGTTTCCGAGCAGGCCGAGGACGCCCAGGTCGTTCTTCAGCAGGATGTGGCGCAGCTTTTTCTCCAGGCTGGCATCGACGCCAATGTCTTTTTCTACTCCAGCGACGAGATCAATTCCGGCTGCGTCGAGGGCCCCACCCTTTCCCTGCAGGAGGTCGTTGCGGCGGTCTCGAGCCACGCACTGAGCTACACTCCGCTGGGCGTCGCCGCGGCCTTTCCGGCGGTGCTGGACGACCGGTTGTGCGTAACGCCGGAGTTGTTCGAGAGCCTGCTGCAGGAGATGACGAACCTGGAGCTGGCGCAGTCGGTGGATGCGTTTCTGGACCACGCGCTGCTGGCGGAAACGTCGTGGGCCGTGGATACGCCCGTGGCGGGCGCGGCCGGGGTGAAACTGAAGGGCGCGAACGGTCTTGCCGTATACGAAAGCGACCTCTTCATCGCGGATAGCATGTCGCACGCCATTTTCCGAGTGCGAAACTGGAACAACACCGCGGGCGGAGGCGGTGGAGCTGGTGCTGCAGCTGCCATGGCGGGCGCGGCGGGGGCATTTTCCTCCGCTTCTTCGGGATCGCCGCCCGGACGGGGATCGTCCTTCGCAGCTGGTGGCACTTCTTGCTCTCCTTCCCACCAGCACCCGCATCAGACGGCGGGAAACGGCCACCTGCTGTCCTCCCTCGAACTTTTCGCGGGGAAGCTTCAGATGCCGGGGTTTCGCGACGGCCCGCGCGCGCTGGCGCAGTTCAACGGGCCGTGCGGTTTGTGCATCTGCCGCCGCACCGAGCAGCTGTTTACAAAGATCAAGCACCGTTAACGCCGCCGGGCCGAATATGGTCCGAAATGTGGGCCGAATATGGGCAGCTCAGAGTAGTAGCTGGAATGTACTTTCTTACCTTTATCCACCTTAGCCTTAATACAGGTACAGTGCGCCTTAGCGTTGTAGTTCGTTGTAAGGGGCGCCAGGAGTAATAGTAAACTCTCTGACAAGTAGGGTTTTGGAGGGGAAGTAGACTACCTGACAGCCCTTTCAAACGATAAATTTTTTTTTGCGAAAAAGCTCTGACATCTGGGTGACGCTGCACCTTGGCATTCCTATGTTTGTATCTGGTTTCTGGACTTCTTGCGCTGGCTTCTCTCTTTTCCGACACGACGGTCGGCAGTAGTCAGTGTTTGGACCTATATTTGGAGCACATTATTTGGCCCCCGGTCGCTCGTTGACAGGAAAGATCTTTCTAAGCTGTACGTGGCTGACACGAGGAATGACGCGATTCGGGCGATCGACCTTGTTTCGGGCCTGGTGCAGACGCTCACGGTGCAGAGTGTGGACTTCATCGGGTTGATCAATCCGGTGGACATCTGTATTGTGTACGGCGACTTCGACTACGAGAACGAGTCGGATCAGGACGACGACGAGAACGATTCGAACGACGGAGCCGCGGGTTGTCTGGGGGGCGGCATGATTGGGAGCCTCGGCTCGGGCGGCAAGCTCTCGGACGGCGGGTCGGACGAG
>RXOD01006274.1:0-10802 GCA_005223375.1 Amoebophrya sp. AT5.2
GCTGTCGGTCCGCAGGCCGTCATTATCAGAAAAGCGCGGAGGTCGACCCGGATCCGTCCTCGGGGCTGTTTTCCTGTGCTGGCGGTGGGATTTGGATGGTTGGGAGTGGATTTGCATGGGAATAGGGCTTTGGGGAGGCGGTTTCTGGTGGTGGAAAGGTTAGAAATGGATTGGGGCAGAACGCCGCAGGCGTTCTGAGGCTGATGCGCACCTTTTAACTACCACTACAGCAATAACAATTAGATACTGCCCTATTTTCCATCAGAATTATAAGTTTTAAGTACAGTAATTGCAATGTAATTTTCAACTTGAACTTAAGAAACAGCGGCGACTTGCGTCGCCTTTGCTTCATCAGTTATCGGTTGATTTAGTGTAGAATTTCTATGCCAAATTACAAGCAACCATCTTGAACTCGGTCTGACAATTAGAAAATCGGTACTAGAAACGCACCTAAATTCATTCTTGTCGACCTGTTTGTTTGAACTTTTATTTGGGAATCTGCCCTCAATGAGACCATCTTCGGGCAGAGTTTTGATTCTCGACTGTGGCCTTTCGGTCTGTTGTTTCACTTTTGTTTCGATCATCGGGATGAGAGATTAATAAAAACGGGACTATGACTTGAGAAACAGCACTAGAATTCATCTATTTGCGCACTGAGTTTCACATCACTATTCGCGAGAGTGACCATTGAGAAAACCGAGGACAATCGCGCTTACAGCGCCTGACACTGAATGGACAATCTTTGCTTTTTGTGATACGGCCACATCCTTCGGGATGTGGCTCAAGTTTACCCCAACAATCTTTAGCAGGAAGGAAAGGAACGAGCGGTAAGTGCTGTTCGCCCGTGAAAAGTAAGTCTTCTTCGTGGTTTCTGGGCCCTTTTGGTGTGGAAATCGGTGTAGATTAGCTTCTTTTCCAATAGTCATCTTCGTCTTGGTGTTGCGTGTTCAGGACACCAGGCACTTGCGTTTCACCAAATTCGGACTCGTCGACTACGGTAGCCGTTTCATTTGCCGCTGCAGCGCCGAAGACGAGGTCATCTTCGTCGGCCGCCGGCGCGAGAGCAGATTCACGCGTGGATTTGCGCGCGCGCGGCGCGGTCCGCGGCATATTGTACACGGCAGAAATTGAAAAATGTTCAGCAGACGTTATCAAAAGTATTTTCGCAGACAGTGTAAATATTACAGATCAAGATCAAGATGGAGTGCATCTAGTCGTTTGCGCAGAAAGTATAATTCGCGCCACTTTATCACGCGCGTCCCACGACGCGGCCAAATCAAAACGAGCGCACGACTCGACATGAGACAGAATTCATCGACGCAAACACAATCCTGATCACACCGCGACGATATAGCTTCGGTTCTGTTTTCAAAATCATTCCTGCGCAGTAGGTCGCGCCATGTTGTGCACAGATGTGTCTGGCGTGCTTCAGGTCTGCAAAATTGTTATGAAGAGAAATCGAGCGACCTGCTGGCGCACGCTACAAAATTAGCTGCTTCGTGCAAGTAGTGCGACCAAAATTTATCACGAATCGTCGCGCCAAAAATGAATCACCAACTGATTTGAGAAAGGTGGATTTCTAACGATCTGTAGCTCGTTGCGCCTCCTTCAGCGCCTGTCGCCACTCTGCCAGCGACTGCGCCTTTTTCTGCTTACGCAGCATCCCGTAAAAGGCGCGGCTTGCCTCCTCATCGATCGAGTCCTCGTGCTGGGCGTCCGCAGTCGCATTGCCCTTCGCCAGCTCCCACGGAGCTTTGAAACTCCTGCGAAAAGCGCGGGCGCGGTCCATGACTTCCTTCGGTTTCAGCTTGGCCTTGCCCTTGCGCACGCCCCCGCACAACTTCCGCGCCATGTGGATGCAGAAGTTGAGCAGCGCTTTTTCCCTGCGATCGCGCGTGGGCTTCAGTGCCAGTTGCTTGGGAACACCTGGCGTGACGATGAGTTGAAAACTCAGGAGACGATGAGATTCAATTCGAGAGCTGCAGTTGCGTCCACAAAAAAAATATAGAGTTTTCATATGCGACACAGGAATGGGAACAAAAAAGTACTTGACTTCGTGGCGGCCGCGTCGTCCAAAGTCTCGCCAGGCTGCTCGGGCTCAGCGGCGAGAAATGCATCCAGCTCACCGCCATCGCTCTCGCCCTCGTCCGTACTATCGTCGAGACCATATTTCGCGCGGATCATCCTGGCGCTCTTGTTGCGAAGGCACCACATCCTCTCCACACGCTCAGCTCTTATGTAGGTGCTGAGCACGTCGCCGGCGTTCTGATCTCTCAAGAAATCGCGCAGCCTATCATGTAAATGGTGCCCCCCTCCGTCGCGGTGGTCGCTATAGCCGCACATATACCACTGCGGCGGTTCGCTGTACTGCCAGGAGTAATCCAGGCAGATGTTATGCATACCTACCAGCCTGGCCGCGTATTCTTGCCATGGACTCAACCCAGTACCCACCACCCGTTTAGACAGCTCACGCGTGACTGCCGCTTTTACGCTACGGAACAGTCCTCCCACATCGGGAGGACTGATGTACGCTGTCGTTTCCGGTGGCACTATAAATAGGTAGAGGTTATCGTCGAGAAGATCCCCACTGCGGCCTATGGCCGTGTGGCTGCTCGCCGAATCCATCATGAAGATGCCGAAGTGCTTCGCACGGACCTCTGGCGCCAGCGTCGCTTGGTGGTCTCGCCACCTGCGAATCACCGACTGCTGCAGGTGCGCCGCCAGGGAGAACTGGTCGATGGACCCAAAAATTGCGCGCGGCAAGACCTGCGTGATTACCTGTGAAAATGTGTAGTGGATCACAGGCGCGGTGGGCGGCAAAAAATTAAAGAGTTCAGCGTGCATTCTGAGCAGCATTTTCTAAAGAAGTAAGAAAATCAAAATTCTAATATTCTTATCAATGCCCTGCCAGAAAACACAGAAGATACAGATATCGCCCGGGAGAATATTTTGAGCTCAATCGAGCTCATTAAGCGTCACGCTAGCGCGCTAAATTTCGCTTGCGTGCCCGCCTACCCGATCACGCAATTTTTCCCCTTCGCGAAGCGGAACAATTCCACGATTTTCCGCTGCCGCGAGAGGGAAAAATTGCGGTCAAAATGTGGACTCCTACAAGGGTGGGAACATGGTTACGACTCCAGCCGCCCATGGTACCATGGGCGGCTGGAGTAGATACTGCTTCACAACTCTACAAGCAAAACGCGGTCTTTTTGCGGTCATGAACCTCCATTTTGTGATCTGAAGATCACAAAAAGGATGGTCCATGACCGCTTCCCGAGACGACGCTTTGCAGCCGTCGCTGCAGCCCCCGAGACCACGCATTGCAGCCGTCGCTGCAGCCCCCGGAAAGCACTACTTCTGCAAACCAAAACCTAAGTAGAACACAGTTCTTAAACTAAAAAAAGTACCTCCTGGCGCACTTGCGGCACGTTATGAACGCATATGAGAGGCTCAAACGCACCCAGTCCTCTATTACTGCAGATAGTCAGTCCAGCTGAGGCTTCCAATGGAAGCCATTCAACTGGAAAATTGCGCCGCGCCGTCGAGCTAGCAGTTCAGCCCGACGACCGCTTCGTCCACGATTGCATACTTTGGCGCGGTCCTGCGGAAGTTTGTCTCGTCGTAGGCCATCAGAGTGTAGGTGACCGCGTCCGGGTCACCTACCACTACTTCTTCTATCCTCTCCAGAAGATCGCAAAAAACCTGCCATCCGAATTGTATTTCATCCACTATGCCGTGCCCGTTCCGCCTGCTGCGGAACTTCGCCTGCGTCCGAACCCGTCGGAGCCCCCACCGCGATAAAAACCGCGAAACCCACGCGCTGGCCTCGGCGGATCCCGTCGCGTGTTTTAGGATATAATATTGGGTGGCGCCAGCGTTGCGGAGGCGGTCGATCATCGTTTCGTAGATGTCGTCCGTATTCAGCGGCCCCGCCGCATTCCGGATCCACACCGCGAGCCCGTGCTCGCACTTTTCGATTATACTGCCCTCAGCATGCGCCAACCGACGGTTCGCCCCCCGCCGCCGACGCGGCAACTCCCGCACTGGATACCCCCGCAAGTTCACGAACTCCGCCTCCCGGTGCGGCTCCATTCTCAGCACCGAAAAAACCGCCCCTCAAAGCTCTTTTTGAAAACTGCAAAGTTCTCCCCTCGCTTCGCTGGGAGAATTGTTCGTCAAAATCAAAAACGAATTTTGTAGAAGAGGTGTTCGCCGCTCAGATGTCGTCGGGATCGACCTCCGCCGACGCCTCCGCCTCCTGCTTTACTTGCACGGACCCTGCAGCAAGCTGAGAACTACCACTAGCTCCCCCGACGGCAGCAGTCGCTTCACCGATATTGTTGTCTGAAACGGTTCCCGGCCCCAAAGAATTTCCGGCAGGACCACCTGAAGCAGACGCTCCTGCTCCGCTCAGAACTTCCGCTTCGTCGTCTTCCGAGGGCGTACGAAAAAGCCCGTCCAACTCGTCGTCGGACGCCAGGTCCTCCTCCGCCAGGAGATCGTCCTCTTCCTCCAAAAGCAGATCCTCGTCCCCGTAGAGGTCTAAGTCGTTCAGGTCGAGACGGCCGCCGCCTTGCTCAGGTCGGGCAGAGGACGAACTCGGCCCACCAGTCGAGGTGGAAGCGACGGACCCTTGGAAGACGACGTTCCCGCGACTTAGAAGCGGCGGCGACGAGGGCTTCTTGCCAGTGTACGGAGCCTTCGGATGCTCGCGAGGTTCACGAACGCGCGATCGTTCGCGCTCGCGGCGCTGGTGCAGGTCCCGCACCCGGCGCTCCTGCGATTCCGCCTGTGCAAGCAGTCGCTGCTGCCGCTGTGAAAGTCCACCAACACTCGGCTCTCCAACCCTGTCGCGCGGTCCCCCTGAACCTGCAGAAGCAGATGTTTGCTGGACCGCAACCTGGGCACTAGACTGTGCCGCGCCGCTAGCACCAGCAGAAGATGCGCTCGTAGCTGCCTGCGAACGACCGGCGCCGGATCTCGCAGGCGGAGCAATCGGCGCGTTGGGACCCGAGAAGCGCCGAGCCTCAGCCCGAGCAATTTCAGCGCGTTCGGCGCGCGTACGAGTTTTCACTGCTACTTGAGCTTCTTGGGTGTAGCTTTCTATCATAGATCGAAGAAGTCTCAGTTCTCGTTGTAACGCTAATTTTTGCGACCTAAAGCCTTCGAGCTTTTCCTTCAAGGACTTCGAGTCGTCCTCTCCATTACCCATGATCGACGATGGCACAGAACTATAAACGAATTTTACTTCAGTATTAGATTTAGACCGCGGGGAAGCAATCCTGTCGCGATGAATCTGTCGAAAAAAAAAAAGGGTTACTGAGTACGCCGCCACGATCTTGAGCGACCATATTTGTCCTCCAGAGACGAAAACCGACGACGACGATAAACGTATTTCACACGTACTGCACACAGAGTCGTCCACCAGAGACGAAATCCGACGACGACGATAAACGTATTTCACACGTACTGTTAAGTACTGCACAGAGAGTCGCGAAACGAAAGCGCAGGAGCGAGCCAAGCACACGACCGAATCAAAGCCATTACGTGGACCGATCTATTTAAATTTGCAGAACACGACATTCGCGTCTCGAATATTGCCACGGTTCTTCACTTTTTCACAGGGTCACAGAAGCAAAAAAAAAATTGTTATCCACTACCGACTTCGGAGGGCGACCATTCGCTTTTGTTTCCGTCCCACCATGGGTACGGGTCATCACCCACGATTCGATCCATGTCCGGGTCTACGTAGAGGTACAATTTTTTCACTAGCTTCTTCAGGTGGGGGATCTCCAAAGCCTGCAGCTCAAGGTCCTGCACCCTATGCAGCAGCCCCAAGCGTTCCTTTCGTTCGGCATCCAGGTCCTTGGTCAGCGGGTTATTGTCGACGTGCCACACGTAGTGTTCGTTCGGCATCCGCAGCAGGTGCTTGTCCTCCAGTTTCTTCACCCGATCGACGAGCGCCGTGTGGTTCCGGCACATTTCGTCTTGGCAGGTGCTGACGCCGCTCAGCTCGCTGCTCAACGCCTCCACGTCCTCGGCGACATCCAGAGCTACTCTCCTCCACGCGGCGCCACGTCCTCCACGCGTCTGCACCCACTGCATGACTTTGCCTAGCCATGCGCCCATTCTATGATTCTGCGACCCTAAATCTACGGCCCGCAGGCCATTCCCTGTGAGTGTTTATTTGCAATTATCGATGCCGCGCACTCAAAATAGAAACTGTTCGCACGATCTCAAGCGTGTCCTTTTGCGATCGAGATCTCTCACAATATGAGGAACGCGATCTATCTTGCTCTTCGTTCTTGAGCGCGCGCATTTCCACAATGCCGTGTTCGTCGCCTGTATTTTGTTCCCGACAAGTCACGCTTTCTGCAGAAATTGATTTTTTCTCCGCAAGGATGCGAAACAAGTGATGACTTCACTGCTTCACAACCTTGAAGAGGAGGTCTTTCGAGAGCCGAATGCCAATGCGATCATAATCGTGTTGTGGTGCATCAAAGTAAGAAAGTGGAGTTCAAAATCGATTTCCTACAAGCACGGAAGACGAACACTCAATTCCCGCGCCCATGTAGAAACTGCCGCCCGGGAACGCGTTGGTGAGCGCCTCCAGTGGCTGTCTCTACGGGGGTGCGGGGGTGTATTGTTTCAGCAGACGTATCTATGGCGTACGCAGTTGGCTATAAGAGTCAGGCTCTCTATGTGTTGCTGGAGGGAGAAGAAAGCTATTCATGAAGGTCTCTCACTTCGCTCCGCAACAAAAAACCAGGCACTTCTGCTTCGGCAGTCCGCATCATCCCCAGCGAATAATCTTAGCCCCGGATCTCCTTCGGGTCCTGGATCATGTACCACATCACGGCGTCGTCCAGGTTGTCGCGCGTGGCGCTCGAAGCGAAGCTCGCCTCGGTACCGCGTTCGACGATCTTAGTCAAGGAGCGGTCCACGAGCGTGGTGATGTTGGCCGTGTCGGACGTGCGGAGCTCCAAAGAGACGTACTTGCGGATCATCATGCTCTCGAAGCGCGTGAGGAGGCCTGCGCTGTCGCCGATGAAGTGGGTGTCAATCCACTCCATCAAGGCTTTCACCTGGTGTTTATATGATAAAAATTTTGCGTTCGCTCGTGCTATCGCTTCTCAACGTCATGCCTCTCTCGATATCAAAGTCGTTGCGCCGATGCATAGGAACCAAAAAAAAAAATTATACGCGAATTTCCTTCATGAAGTGGGACTTCTCCTTCGCCTCCAGTTTCTTGTCGGGCCGCTGCAAGTGCACCCTCTGCACGAAGACTTTGTTGATGAGGTCGCGTCCATAATCGAAGATGAACTGGTTGCGGCGTCCGTGCATCAAGTAGGTCGCGTCGTCTGCGAGTTGCGTCTTGAAGTAGTAGAAATACGCCATGTCCTCCGCCGCGCAGTGGTTCCCGTCCTGTTATTTGGTTGTGTAGCAGGAAAGGGGGGAATCATCTTTCCACATATTAGACCCTTATCTAGAATTAGGTTATATTACTAGAAACAATCGACTCCCTCCTTTCCTGTGCCTTCCATTCCTGCGGGATCATGCGGAGGGGCAGCATCCTCGGCATGTACAGGTACGGGACCGGGTGCGTGCCCGTGTTATCGTCGTCCGGCTCCGACGGAGTTTCCGCCACAGCCAGGACGATGTCTTCATCCCCGTTGATCGGAGCGTTGATCGGGGTTTCGTTGTCTCCTCCGAGCGACTTGCTGCCGTCGTTGTCCACGATGAAACCCGGGTCGTCGTCGTGGGACTCCATCTGGGTGAAGACTCCGGGCTGTCGAGAAAACGATACAAAAATTAGTCATGCGACAGTGGGCGCAATTGCTTTCTATCCTGCTCTCCGAATCAATGCGAATCGAGATTGATTTCAAAACAAAATACATGAATGAAGCAATCGCGCCTGGTCATGGAAACTGGTACTCATCTGCGACTCCGCCGTGGTCGAGGGGGTGGTGAAAACCGGCGACGTGGTTTTCGCACACGCCGTCGTCTCCTGGAACGGGTTGTTCGCACCGCGCATCGCCGCGAGCTGCGCTTCCAGCTCCGCGATACGGGCAGCATTGGCATCCATCGGGCGGACACGGGAGGACGCACCTCGCGGGGTCGCGGTGAACACCGGCGGCCCAGCGCGGGCACCCGCATAGGGGCCGTTGTTCTGAGCGCGCCTAGAGGCGGCCATGCTGTCGCGAGCCATCTTTGAAACGGCGCCCATCTTGTTTGATTCAAGCTGGTGTAGATCCGGTAGAGGAGTCGCTCTTGGACCGGCTGCAAGTCGCTATTTATTGAAGAGGGAAAAAGGATTTGTTGAAGCACGACGCAAAGTTTATTGTGATCGATAGAAGGGTAGAAGGTTAACCATGAGAAGTAAGCGTGATCGAATACGCATAGGCCGCACGTGGTGGCGTTTAGACGCAGCGACAGCATAGTAGAACGGGAACGCCATCACGAGAGCAGATCGACAGATAGGAGCCACCATGTCGAGAGCAGAGCTCGAACGGAGCAGAGTCGGAGTCCGCTTGCCGCACGCTTTTGGAACTATACCACAACAAAGACGATTTTGAATGAATGTTTCAACAAACGCGGTAGAGGAGGAACGGATCTCGATCGCAGGTCTGTTAGAGAAGAAATCGCAGCACACACCTGCTACACAGGTTCTCGATAGAAATGCCTCGTGTGCCGTTCTTAGCGGCTACGCATGATCTTTTTTTGCGAAGCAGAAACGGCTTCATTTTTTTCATATCGATTTCTGCCATCTGAACAACAGCGAAACGGACATTAACCGCGCTTGCGCTTCTTCCAAGGCAGCTCCTCTGCCTCGCTGTCGCTGTCGTCTCGCTGGTCCCTCCACTTCGGATTGTACCCCTTGATCAACACTTCGTTTTTGTAGTCCGCGTTGCTCTTCAAGTGCTGCCCCGCCTTGTGACCGACGTCTTTTGCCGCCTCATACGCCTTCACGAGCCGCTTGTGCACCTTCCTGCTACAGCAGGCGCACGGCTCGTTCACCTTGAAGCGTCGCGCCGTTTTGCATCTGATTGGCTCGATGGGCTTGCTGAACTCGACGATGACCGAAAACCTGGACTTCAAAGCCATCAGGTCCTCGTATGCCCACGCTTTGCACTTCCTCCAGTAATTTGTTGTCATTATTGTCTTTGGTAGTAGTTTCGTCCGCGCGTTCACGAAGCAAATGGGGGACTTGTTCTTTTGGTCCACCTTCAACCCAGCGTCGCCTTCGTAGGCCCCGAGTATGAGGGCGCTCGTGTAGTGGGGCAACGAGCAGCGGAATTCGTTCATCAGCAGGATCTTTACCTGTTGTATTTTCGACGTGAGATCAAAAAAAAAATCGTTTTCTGCTATTTTTGATAGCAAAGAACTATGATAGGTAGAGTAAGTACGATGGCGCTGTTCCAGCCGTCGAATGGGAAGGCTCCGCTGCATGTTGGAGAAAATACCATGTCGAGATCGACCGCCTGCGCAAGACAGGAGGCAACGGTCGACTTGCCCGTCGAACCTTGGCGCCCAAAAATCAGCAGTCCCGATTCGCGGCCGGGAATGTCCTCTCGCAGCCTGTAGCAGTAGTACCCCAATTGCGCGGCAGTGTCCTTGCCCTGGTGTTCGATGATGCGCATGACGACGCGCTCCTTCTCCCCCGCAACACTGCACGTGCACTTCGTGTTTTCGTCGATGAGCCACGCGATTGAATTTTCCAGCCGCTCCGCCATTGTCGCGAACTTCGCGTCCTTGAACGCGTTCTGAGACGTCTTCTCGTCGGCTTTCGCGGCCCATCGCAGGAAGCGCATGTACGGGATTGCCTCTGTTCAAGTGGATCGCGTTAAATTATTAGCAGGCGTCTCGGTTGAATTAATATTAAACTGAGGTGCCAAAAAAAAATTGAACGGCACTACCTACGTCCCGCTCCTTGTGGCGGTTTTTCAACTTCGCGACGGCAGCGCACATTTCTTGTTTGGAATGGTTCACGAGCAGCTTTTCGTTGTCTATCATGAGCTTCTGCGCCTCCCAGTCCGTCAGCGGGCGCTTTGAGAACCGCTCTCTCGCAGTAACCGCAGCCCTGTGCACTTCCGCCGGTATCTTGAAGTTCGGCGTTTTGTGCGGAGTGTTGTCGATCATCTTGGTCCCCTTGTACACCATTGTGTACTGCAGCGGCGGCACGAGCGACGAAGTGCCCGACCCTGGCACTACGACTTCCAACAGCGGTTTGTAGTTCTTCTCCTTAAACGCCGCGGCCACGTGTGGCATCATCCTGTGCCTTTTAAACCAGTGCACTACGAAATGAAAATGATTATATCCTAACTCACCCACGTACTCCATCGCCACGAAGACGGAGAACTCTTCCTCCGCCCAATAATCCATGTCCCGAATGAGCACGAGCACCAGCTGCATCACCTTTTCGCGACTAAAGTTCTTCACCTTCTTGTCGTTCCATGTTCCGAACAGCGTTTTGTACCCACCGGCGCAGTCTGCACTCTCCGCGGGCAGCGTGCGCATGTCGTGCAGCTCGAGGGAGGTGCACGTCTTGAGCACCTTGCGCACGTTCCAGTTCAGGTCCGCTCGCTTCTGCAAAACTGGTATTTCTTCGACGTCGGATCCAGAAGAGCAGTCGTCCGCCTTTGTCGACGCTACCTTGGCCGATCCCTTTTTCGGACCCCGTTTCAGCTCGGCCGCGGTTGGGTTTCGAGCGTGGGCAGCCATGATGTCCTGATGCGAGGGCTCGCGTGCGACGGAGGCCTTGGACGACGGAGGACTGCTGCTGTCGGTCCGCAGGCCGTCAT
>RXOD01006275.1:0-10800 GCA_005223375.1 Amoebophrya sp. AT5.2
GGTGCCTCCAGCCTCGACAAACGCTGCTTGGTCAGCTGAAGAGGAGCATCGTCCGGGGGGGAATGCGCAGATTTGTCTTGTTTTCCGGGACCTTTCTGCTTCAGTATACGATGCTCGGGCTTCTGGTCGCCTGGAATCCCTACGAAAGGGGCGCTATTCGTACACGAACGGGGGTGCCCGAGTTGGGCTTCGAGCACATTCGCAGAGCCTGCATCCTGCAGTATGGAGCCGACGGCAATCCGATGAAAAAGTAATAGAAAGTGTGGAACTCCAAGTGTAAGTATAAGTGACTCAAAGAAGGGACTGGTATCAAATCTGGTGCAAAGGTGCAAAAGTAATGCGTACGACAGTGAAAAGAGAAGCAATAGTGATCGACTACAGGCTTTTATGTTCCCTGCCGACAGGGTATGTATGATCCGAGTCCGACACCGACAAAGCAGGTTTATCTATCAGAGATTCCGAATCGTTGAAGATTGACAGCTATCACTGAATGCAACTACGCTATGTATGTTTTCAGGACGTCTTTTATTCGTTTTAAATACAACAACGCGACGGGCCCTGTTTATGGTAAAAAGTTGAAACGGGATCGATCACTTTTCAATGCAAATCAGACGCACTAAATTCAGAAAGCCAGTTGATGGAGATGAGCTAAGTAGTGTAGAATTTCGCAGCAGTCAGTAACGGTGTTGAGGAGAAGGTTACTATCGGGGACGAGTGTCAAGCTCTCACGCTCAACCAAAATGAACGCTCCGCATGGGACATAGCAGTAACTGTGCAACTGACTACGGTGGAATCAATTGGCTTCGAGCACCAGGTCCACTGACAGCTGCAGGGTGGCTGAATAGGCGGACTGGAGTGCGGAACTACCGGGCAGAAGCGCTAATCCGTGGAGGTGCAAACTCCTTTGCGTCTCTTCAGCTTTTGTTGAACGAGAGACAACATTGGAGACGGAGAGGAGCAGGAAATACTAGAGAGTAACATAGACGCAGTGAAGGTACGGACTCTCTCCCTGAGTTCATGCTTCATCAAGTTCAACCTCAACCAAGTGAAGAAGATTGCTGTTCCTGTTTGTCTTACTTTATAGAAGCGTGATGTTGAAGTACATGTAGCTTCCTTGGCATGCGCGTGTAGTACTTAATCTTTAACGCTGTACTAGTTTTCTTTTTCAAAATGATAGTACCGAAGGTCGTTCTCCAGTAAGGCAGTCACAGAAATATCCCACCAAGACTCCCGAGGAGCAGCTCCAAGGAAAGGTCCAAGGATGAGGAAGTGCTCATGCGCAAAAGCGGCCCTGGGCTTGGAGTTCGACCCACCGTAAGCGTACTTCACACAAGGAAGGCAACGCCGCAACAAGGCCGCTGCAACGATGAAGCGTTCCGTCGCCGACTGGGTGGAGGCTTTTGGTCTCGGCTCCGCGCAGCTGAAAGTGGCCCTCACCTCATTAGGGGTTGAATAAGCTCAGGTTTAGGTCCTGGTGATGTAGGTTTGCTGACAGTTGCTGTAGCTCTCCGTCTGCCCTTCAGGCACTAGTTGGATCGACAGATGAGTTTTGACGGAAGCCTGCGCTCTCTACGGTAGAAACGCGAGTCCCGTAGCTCCAGCGCTTCCACTTGTAGGGTTCTGGCATTTTTGCATGGGTTTTTTATCGCAGGGGGCCAGGAGGCGCGCTCGGACGAACGCTTATCGGCGATGCTGGCGCTGCTGGGTGATGACTGATCGGACGAGGGGATCTGATATCGGATACCATAGTGTAAAGCCCCTACATTTGTTGAAGCACGACCTGAGCTTTTTCAGCCTCCAACCTCAGGCGGGATTTGGATGGCCGACGGAGCAGAATTGCTGCTCATCTCCTCCGTCACAAAAGCGCTCGCGGACGAATGGTACTAGAAGAGGAAGTTGCAGATGCTGATGCAGGACGTAAGAAGTAGCATAGCCGAAAGGTAGGAAAGAGTTTTTCTTAAGTTTCCCTTGTCCATGTCCCATCAACATCAATCCACCGTTCTCTGGTTTCACGACAGGGACCTCACCAACGTGGAGCGTGGTTCAGTCGTGAGCATCGTGTTCATCGGAGTGCTGTTCGGCAACCTCCTCTCCGGCAAGCTCGGCGACCTGCTCGGGCGGCGCATTCCGATCTTGCTGTCCTACGGCTGTATTTTTTTGTTCAGCCTCGCGTCCGCGATGGCGGTTGATTTTTACACGCTGATCTGTCTGCGGTTTTTCGTCGGCGCCGCGTTCGGGCTGGGGCAGCCGTCCGCTGGAGCGCTGGCCGCGGAAATCATGCCGGCGGCGTGGCGCATCTTTCCCCAGGTGTGTGGGCAGGCCATGTTTCCCATCGGGGAGATGTACTCAGGTACCATCAGACTTAGTCGTGTTCGACTGATTTGGACGAGCGTTAATGATGCTGAGTGAGAAATCGGAAGAAACCCATTTACAGGTTTTCTCGTCGCCATCGATGATCCGCAGATGCGGGATTTGGATTGGCGGTGGCTGATTACCATGGGCGCGCTTCCTTCCATAGTGCTCGGGCTTTACGCCTACTACGAGCTGTACGAATCCCCGCTGTGGCTGGCGACGCAGCCGGGGCGGCAAAGCGAAGCCGTCCGCATGCTGGAGAAGATTCGCGCCGCAAACTACGTGCCGGAGGGTGCTGACAAGCTCGGGTCCTCCACCATGTCTTTCAACGGCATCGTGCGCAGCGTGTCAAACGCCGCGGTGGCCATGTCGCCGACGGGAACAGCTAGTGGGGTAACGGCTCATGTGAACTACCTCGAAAGCCAAACGGACGAGGCCGCCGCAAGCGGGATGCCGCCGGGCCGCACGTCTGACACGAGTGTGTTTAGCGCGACCATTTCCGAGACCAACTTCGAGGGCTGCTGGACGGAGCCGATCGAGCTGAAGGACGAGCCGACCCCAAAACCCCCAACCAAAGCGGCCGCAAATATAGTAGACGACGCCGAACAACAACAATCTTTTTCTCCCGCCTCGCCAAGTCTGTTCCGTTTTTCGCCGCAGTACATCGGTGCGACCTTCACTCTGTGTTGGACCACGTTCACGTTAAATTTCGTTTACTATGGCGGTCTCTACGCCTTTCCCCAGTTGCTCGAGGGCATCGGCGACACGTTGACCGTTTCCCCGGCGGTGTCGCTGATGCTGGCCGCTTTGTGTGAGATCCCGGGGTGCGTGATCGCGTTACTGCTCGGGCTGTACTGCTTCCGCAAGCCGTCGATGATGCTTTCGTTGCTGCTCTGCTGCCTCTCCACGGGGCTGTTCGTGGCCGGGGCGAGCATGGTGGCGAAGTCCGAGAAGGAACAAGTGGTCAAGGCGATTGCGGAACCGGCCGTGCCCGGGTACTCGCCACCGGTGCCGGGAGTGGAGTGGTCGGGGAGCAAAGATGGGCTACCCTCTCGGGGAGGGGGGAAAGAGCAGATGTCCGCGGCTGCAGCGGCAGGAGCTGTTGGGGCGGGAACAAGCGTGGTGGCTCCGCAAGCTGCGAGTAGTGCATCGAGCGCCGACGGGGGTTCGAGTTCGACGGGGGGAGGGGGAGGTGGCGCTGCGTCCACTTCTGCAGCCGCCGGCCGCAGACAGATGGCGACTGCGAAGGCAGCATCCAACGTAAAGACGGCTCCTGCCTCCACAGCCGCCCACGGCAAGCGGAAGCAAGAGCAACCGCCGCAAGAAGAGCCCCCGAAGAACGTGTGGGACGAGAAGACACACAAGTTTCGGCGGTCCGGAAGCAAACCCGGCGAAGAGAAAGACGCGGACAAAGCAGCTGCGAAAGCGGCTGAGGAGAAGAAACACTCCGCAAAGAAGTACGTCGCCACCGTCGCAGGACCCGTGTACAAGGGGACAAATGCAACGGCGACCTCGGAGAAACCGAGTGACTCGAACACAACCGCTAGGGCTCCACCTCCTGCTGTGGCTGCTGCTCCAATTTCTACCGCGACGGTCTCCATGTACCAGCAGCACTACCCATGGCTCGTGCAGTTCTTCAACCTCGGCAGTGCGGGAGGCCCACAGCACGAACACAACCCGTGTGCTGTCACTGAAAACCGGGGGGCCACAATTAGTATCGGGGAAAACAGTGGTGCTGGTGCTCTTCCAGCAGTGTCCTTTCTCGAGACGGGCGCAGTGGAGATCAGGGCGGCAAGAAGTAGAAAGCAGGCTAAAGCGCGCGGCGACTGTCTTCAAGGCCAGCAGGCTGCGCAGGTCGAAGACGTCGCAGATGGTGGCTCGACGGACATCGATCGAGGTCTCAGCGCTGCAACTGCGAGGAGTCTGTTGTCCACCGCGAGTAGTAGTGCACAAACTCAAGCGCAACGGACGTCATCCTCAGGCCCTGCCGACGACGAGCGAGGAAACGAGGACATGGGCAACTTTCTGCTCCAGATCGGTTTGTTCGGCAACAAAATTTGGGTCCAGGTCAGCTTCGTGATCGTTTACCTCTACTCCGTCGAGGCGTACCCGACCGAGTATCGCAACACGGGGGCCGCGGCGTGTCTGGCGACGGGGAGACTCGGGGCGATCACCTGCCCGCTCGTCTACGAGCTCCTCCCGCACCAGTTTTATTTTTTTTTCATCTTAAGTGATGGCGAGAATCTTAACCCATTCTCCTGGATCAGATCCCTGCGCGAGAGTGGGTGTCTTCGATAGGGCCTCGGGTAGCTATGGTCTCGTATTTATATGATCGATTTCGATGCCCATGGGGTGGCCTCTCTTGTCTTGTATTTCTTGGTCTCGTATTTTGTCTTGTATTTGGTGTCGTATTTTTTGGTCTCATTGTGCTTGTTACAGCTAGAGTGTCAGGAATTTGTCTGTGTTGTCTCCGATATTTCAAGTGTTGTGCTTCGTCATCGGTAGTAGATCTCAGTAGCAGCCATCGATATCAACCGTCGGTGCCATAAATTTAAATGCCAGCGAGAATGGGTCTTCCATCGCCCTCTAATCATCATGGCGGGACTGCTGGCGCTGGACTTCCTGCTCTTCATTAGCGTACCGCTGCCCGAAACGGCGGGGATGCCGCTGGTGAGCTCGGGGGTGGTCCCGAAAATGAGCAGTTTTCTTTTCCCAGGGGAACGCGGTGGAGGCGAGAAGAAAAAACGCGGAAACGCATTCAAGTTCTTCATTGGGTAGGCGTGGCCGCGGAGGCGTGGATGTGGAGAATATTTTTTTCTGGCAGTGAAAGTACGCGATGCTCCGCTTATACTGTTCGATCTAAGGACATCAAAGCGGTTGCGGTGCTTCATGATGGCGATAAGTGCGAAGGGTGATGTATAAAGGATCGAGGGTTCATGTTCATCTTGTGCAACTGCCACCTCGCCGAAATGAACGCTTTTGCGCCGATTGTCGCGACGCAAAGAGCACGAAGCTGGATTTGATCAACACCAATCTGGTGAAAAGCAGCTTAAGGTAGAAGAAAGCGTAAGCGGTTCATCGTGGACAACGGTCTATCAAGGGCGCAAAAGCAAAACGGGCAGAAAAAAACTAGCATGAGCGAACACGAGAGAATCGACATTCATCGAGTATATCAAATTGGCCAGAAGGACCGACCGTCGTTTGCAAATAAAGAGAAAAACATGTTGTAGATCGAGGAAGACAAAATAAAACAGGTAGCGCACCAAAATCTCTTCAGCGTTTGGAAATATCGGAAGCAAAGCAGCAAGAAGATGCCTTCCTTCCGCGGCGGCGACAATCCGCTCGGAAACGCAGCCCATTCACCCGCAGGGGCAGCTCTCCATCGGCGCGACAAGAATCGGTCTGTCGTCGGTGAGTTCGGTCTTGATGTCGAACTCTGGTCCGCAGCCCCAACCTCCAAGCACCCCAATCCGAAAGCGAGCGCCCATGTCGAGAGGTTGCACCGCCCACAAAAAGACGTGGAGAGGGAGATCGAACATCGTCCAGCGGCTGAGAGCGGTACTAGGGCGCAGACAGCGTCGTCCGCGGGCGCGGGGGCGCCGGTAGGTGCGCCAGGATTTGAAAAGAGCGCCGCCGATGCGGAGAATGCAGTCGTGAACCTGCTCGCGACGAGTCGGGATGTGAGCGACGCGTTGGTGGCGAGTTGTGCCCAGGGGGAGGCGACCGGCGTCGAGAGAATACTCGCGATGACCGCGGCGCGGAAGAGAGATAGGACCGAGGAAAACAAGACCCGCGTCTCTGCTGGTTCCAAGAACTCGACGTTTACCGTCGAGAGCGAAGGCGGAGGAAATGGGCGGAGCAAGAACCTGAAGGCTTCCACCGGCAAGAGCAAATCGCACTTAAGCACGGCGGCCGGGGGAAACAGAAAACAGCAACTGCAGATGACGGGCACATCAAATACAAACAAAATCAGGAACTACCAGCAGGATCTTCAACAGCACAGCAACAGTTTCTCTGCCGCGACCACAGCTTTTCCCCAGCATCAACAGCACCAACAGCCGTCCGCCGCGAACGACGCTACAACTGGCCGCCGCAGCAACAACTCCCCTACTCCTCGCCGCGGCTCCACGGTAAGCAATGTCTCCCAGACCGGATCAAGCTCGAAAAACAGCGAAGCCGGATTTTCCACGACGTCGGGTAATTTGACGATCGAGATGTCCAAATGGCTGGAGGGCATGGCGAAGGACAAGAAGCGCACAGAGCTCATGCGGCTCCCGAGCTTTCACCACGCGCAGGGGATCTTCCGGCGCAAGGTTCAGCCGCAGCTGAGGCTCACGAAGCTCGCGCCGGACGCTTTCGATGCAAAGGAGGAGCAAACTCCGATGAAAAGCAAGCAGGAGGACGTGGTGGTGACGCCCGCCATGAAGTGGGAGAAGAAGAAGGAGCGGCTGGAGAAGGCGAAAAAGTTCGTGGAGGAGCAGGAGGAAAAAAACGCGGAAAAGGCGTACCACTTGGAGATGGGCGCGCATTCCCCGATGTCGGATTTCGACTGCGCCAGTCCCTTTTCCCACACCTCCGTGTGGGGCACCTTCGGGCCGCCGGGGGCGTCTGGCGCCGGTCCGCGCGGGGGTGGCACCCGGGGCAGCAGCCGCGGCGAGACGAACTCGAAGTCGAATACGCACACGAATGCGGCGTCGTGCCTACCAAATTTAGTGTCTCCTTCGAAGCACCATGGAGGAGGAGACCGCGACGCGGGGGACGGTTTCCTGTCGCCGTTCTCGAAGGCCAGCAAGCTGTTCGTGGGGTCGCCGTCGTCCACGTGTTCGCCGGCGTTCTCGCCTCTCTCGCCCGGTTCTCCGGGACGAGCAGGCGCCTTACGGAATGCCTCCTCGCCAAACCGCCGGCTCGACTTCGACTCGCCGGGCGGTTGTCCGAGCCCGGCGAGTCCCGGAGGTTCGACTCTGGGCCGCAGGCCCTGCTTCGGCGGCAGCAAGACCCGCGGAGGAAAGGAGATGCCGCCGGTATCTTCTGACAATTCGCTTGTTCATCTACTTCACGTAGAATCAGATATAAGGACGGGGTCATGTTGCAATCAGTATCAGCTTCATAGCGAAAAACCAGAGTCTGGCGCCCTTCGATCGGTCACAGGAATGCTGGCGTGTGCGGTGCGGGGCGCGGTGGCTTCGCGCGGTGCAGAGCGTTTTTGTTGTGCTCAAGTGGCGCCGGCAGTGGGAGACGCTAAAGGCCGTCCGCGTTACCTTTTCCGGCATTCGCGACAGGCCTTTGCTTGTGCTACCGCCGCGTCTGCTGGCCGACGCCGGGTTCTCGTTCTCACGAAGTGGACCGGTCGATGCAACTGATCCGCCTGACGCTGTGGTCGCACCGGTGGAGCAAGAAGGAAGCGGTCCGACGGAGCATTTTGACAACGCGGCTACGTCAACCCAGAAACACGACGCGGAAGGGGATCTCGATACGCAGGATGAAGCCCGTGGCCGAAGCTCCACCGCAGCGGAAAAATCTCCGAGCGAGAAAGATTCGCTCGAAGCCGACGGTGCGAGCGCTGGTGAAAATGACACAAATTACACAAGAACACCAACATCAGCGGCAAGAACCTCCTCCGCAGAAGAGGGGCGAGTACATCTACCAACAGAGCGATTGCTGCAGCCCGACCCCGCACTGCTCCGGGTGCACCGCGAACAGCTCGGGTTTTTGAACGCGGCTTCCGCCCGCAAGCTGGTCTGCAAAATCCGTCGCATGAAGGCGAAGGTGGTGTTCCGGTCGCTGACGCACTGGACTTCCTCCGGCAAGGCGATGATGGCTTTCCGTCGGTACTACGCGCGCGTGTGCCTGATCCAGCGTTGGTGGCGGGAGGCCTGCCGGGTCCTGCACAAAACGCTGGACCGATTAAGCCGCCGGTGGGCGGCGTTGGAGGAGCAGCAGCTGCGGAAAAAGCTCGAGAAGTTCGACCGCGAACTAGCACTGGCGGCGAGTCTGAGTGCCTCATCTACGTCGTGCGATCCTCCGAGAGGTGTCGACCGATCATCTTCAAGCGCTCTTGTTTGTTCCATGGTTCCGCCATTCAAGCGGGAGCTTCCTGTGGCGGAGCGCGTGTCCGTGGCGATGATCGCGGAACACGACCGGCTGGCGTTTCTGAAGACCGCCCTGGCGCGGAAACGAAAACACGAATACCTCCCGAAGCTGCAGGCATGGGAAGCAGCTGACGCGGAATACCGAGCGCGTCTGGATTAGGGGGAAGGGTTCGCTCAGCTGCTAGTAGAGTGAACAAGCTGTGGTCCTGTGTGTTGAGTCGTAGGAGAAGTGACGGGGACCCGGCCGTCGACCTTCTTACGTCTTTGGTGATATGACACCTGCTGAAACGACTTACCAAATCTCACATGCTCACGCTCTGCCAGACAGGCGTGGCGCACAAGGGATAGGCGATGCTGGCGGGCGAGATTATAGGAGTCATTCAGGTTTGGGTCCTCTTCGCCGTCGCCGCGCGGGCGTCGAAAAGGGCCCGATAGGTACCCAGCCGTATGCTGCACCACTCTGTTCTGCGTACTCCTAGTCCTACCAATCGATCAACGCAGGCCGCTGGGCTAGTTAGCAGCAGCTGAATTCGTTCTTCCCTCCATAAAAAACGCTGGCGCGATGACCGGCGTGCTCTGAAGTTTCTGGGAGCGAATGTCGAGCTGACGCTGAACAAAGGCGGCATTGGAGGAAGCGACCAAGCCGCCTACCCCCTCCCCGACTGCGGGTTTCGGCCGGTGCTTCACGTCCCCGACGCGCAGATCTACGACTGGATTGCGGAACTGGGTAGTATGGGAGCTGTAAGTAGCAGTACCAGCAGCCGGTTGGTAGCAACGTCACCGTACACGAAGGTCGTGAAGGGCAGGACTGCTGCACATCACGCGGAGAGGAGGGAACAAACGAATCAAGAGGCTCAAACCTCAAAACCCCGAAACGAACCTCAAAATCTCGACCAAGTGTTCGCAGAGGTGAAGAAATTCAAATTTTGAAGTCGCGCCTGCTGCGATGAAAGTGCGGTGCGTTTACGAATTAGAAAACACGGTGGAAAGGAGCAGGCATCGTTCGCTGACTAGAATCAATTTGCAAGAAGCAGAATAGTATATAGCTTTAGCCGTACTAGGCCTAGGGGGTCAACGATTAGAAATTATCCGACCAGGAGGCCTTCACAATCAAACAGAAACATTTTCACAGAATACTCTTAGGCGGGAGGACCCATCCACAACCACATAATTACTCATAGGCAGAGGCACGGTATAGGAAAACAGCAGAACATCCACATTTCCGAATTTGTCACGTTTTTGATTTGATTTCTGTAGTCTACATAGCGAAGGAAAGATGTATCGTGTTGGTAACTGAAGTTTAGCTCAGTTCCAAATTTCTTTTTGCTTGTCCCAGGTGGCCGCAAAGCGGAACACCAGCTTTTTTCAGAAGCACTGGCTGGTGCAGGTGTTGGTCGCTGCCTGCTTTTTTCATAGCGCACCCAGTATGCATATCCAAAGAAATGCGCAACGACGCGGCTGCCTGTCCTTTCACAGAAAGGGCCGAGAAGCGACCACCTTCGTGAGCTCACATTCGGTTTCAACTCTCTTGGCTGTTTCATCTTCATCATTGCTGTTGTTGTAGCGCTCGTCCTTCCAAGAACATATTCGTGTCGGTGGATCTCGTCGCGCGTGGTTGTTTTCTGCCTATCGGTTAACCGTGCGGTGCGTTGCTTGCACTCATCTTGTGAAGCTGCGCTTCGGTCGTGTGATCGCATTCCGTGGCGATGAAATGAGAAAGCGGGGGCTTCTGTCTGTTAGTTTGCTGACTGTCGTTCTTCTATGAATGTCTTCGACGTAATGTGCGAAATCTCCTAGCCATAGAGTCAAGATCAAAATATGAAAATGAAACCCCGCAGAGCAGGTGAAGTACTATGAATGTATCCGATTGTCGCTAAGTCGGCGCTCCACCACCGCGTCCTTCTACAAAGTCAAATAAAGGTGTACGGAAGTATTCCTCGAGTTCGTCGTATCAGCTAAGTAGTAGTACAGCTGATCATCTACGTCTGCTGCTTCGATAGATTCGTAGCGATGGCGGCCTCCGCCCGTGTCGCTTTCGCCTGTGTGGTGATAGCCGTGGCTGACGCACCCACGGTGGTGGCCGTGGAGAGGCGTGGGCTGTTGGCCAAAAAGAGAAGGGAAGCAGGGACGGAAGATTCGGCTTCGGGTGCGAAGCCCCTGCCGATACTCGCGAAGTCCTCTCGGTCGCAGTCACCTCGATTGCGGCTGCGTACCCGTTCTGCCTCTACTGAGGGCTCCTTAACGCAGCTGGTGACGCACCAGGACCAGCAGATGCACTACAGAGAGGGCGAGGTTTCCGTACGCGTAGACATACAAGATCTCCTGAAATCCTCCTTAATAATGGTGTTCTCTCGACTGA
>RXOD01006276.1:0-10798 GCA_005223375.1 Amoebophrya sp. AT5.2
TTGCGTCATCCATAATTGCCCATGGGTGCCAGTCCTGCTGATCGGCGCGGCCCGCCATTTTTTTCTTTCCATGGACTGCCCGCATACGCTTTACGGGGCAGAGGAGCCAAACAAGACCCCGACGAGGACGACCCACCGAAAACCATTACCATTACCATTGCCATCGCGATGCCTACTTTCTTACCACCTGGTCCCGGCATACAGCCGACGTGCAATTTGATCATCTTGCTCGACGCCATTTTTTTTTTGCTTTTTCGCCTAGCTATGGAGCTCGAAAATTTTGTAATCTAGCTATCGAGGACTGTGTATCCCATGTAATGCGGCGAAGAAAAAAGAAAAGCGAAATTTGCAAAAAATATTGATCCGGCTTCGGTTGCGTGTATATAAAAAGAAGTGATGCATTGATGCTCTCGTTACTGAAATCTGTTCGGGGACGATCAGGGGACCATGGACGCGAACAGTTAGGATTGCTTTCCGCTGTTGCTCGCGGTCATGCTTTGGTCTCCTTAGAAGTGAAGTGCCCTTCAACTTCACGACGCGAGTTCCAGGGCGCACACGTGGTTGATTTATAAGTCATTTAAGGTCCAGTATATTCGCATCCATCAGGTCCCTCCCGACCCCGGAAATGGACGGGCAGCGATGCTTTTTTCGATGCGGAAGAAAATAAATATAGCTGGTGGTACGCATCAATCAGGTTGATTAGCAGAACAAACGAGTGTTTGAAGAAATGCAGCAGGCGCCTTTGGCCCAGCCATCCAATCTGGGAGACGAGAGAATGCTGTGTACTGAGACTAGGCATAGTAATAGTTCAGATCTACTTTGTATAGAATTTAAAGACGCTGACGCCGCTTTTTCGCTTGCGGTCGCGGGTGAAAAGAAAAGTGTATCTCTTTAGGTTGGTTGATTTATTTACAGCCTGAAAACTCAAGTTAAACTATAACACGCGATCTTTCTATAAATATGATCGCAATAAAATATAGATAAATTCCAGACCAGACTACCTGTACAGTAGTCCGCGGCTTTTCTCCAATTCTCCGAGTGCTCTTTCTTCGTCGCGCTCCCCCTCCTCCTTCCCCTCGCCCCGCAGCATCCGCAGTGCCGCAGGTGTCCGCAGAAACGTCGTATGAAAGGGACCAGCTATGGTCAGTACCGACAAGAAGTAGAAGTGGTATAATGAATAAATTATATTAAATTTCGGGATGGATCGGGGGGTCACTGATCGCCACGGATCTGCCGGTTGAGTGTTGGGGGAGAGATGACCGCCACATGAGCTATGACGGTCGGTTACCGCGCTAACCATATGCGGGGGCTTGTAGTCGCCATCAGCGCACAATGGGAGCGAACCGAGACCCCCCCAGATCGTTCGCTTCGCGCCCCAGACAATGATCTTCTGAGCGCCGCAATAAATCGTATTAAGACCACCCGTCGGCCGGCCATCGCCGACGGCTAGGCCTGCCATCTACTTCGTGCTACCATCTGCTGTACGCCGGAACGACCTATCGGCTACCAACTGCTGTACTACCGCAGACCTGCCCCAGAGCTGTAGGCGCTTCCCCAGAGCTTCTTTTCTCGCCACGGCTGTTGTAGGGGCATCGATACCTGATCGCCATTTTTCTATCACGGCGTCGGAGCCCTCGACCTATAGCTTTTTTTTTGGTGGTGATGTACATGTAGTGTACCGGACCCCCCTACAACAGGCCCTCGATTCATTTTTCAAAAATAATATAAATCCTCCAGCAGATACTACTTCTACTTTTACTGACCATCGCAGGTATCGAGTCGATGCCTCTGGTCTCTGGTCAGTGTGATTACCATCGCCTTCTTTTTTTTTAAGGTGATCGCGAGGGCGATCTGGCGCACAACCGCCAGCGGCGATCGCCCTCGCCATCACTACGTAGCAAATCCGAGTACCATCACCACAAAAAAAAAAAATCCATCACCTCTCTCTCGCTCTCTCCATCACCACAAAAAAAAATAGAGTACGAGTACGAGGGCAACCAGAGTCCGGTTTCCATCGGTTTTTCCATGGTGATGGAGACCGGTCTCGCTTTCGTATCAACAGCAGGCGCGCTTTCAAGGCGCAGCTTCTAGCTACACAATGACGCCCATCCCATTGTTCTCGCCTCACCTCCTACCATTTTCTTCATTTTAACGAATGCGCGTGGGCGTGCCCCGCGGGCCCCCAATGGCAATGGGCCCGCGCACAGGGCACGTAGACGTACTGATACTATCACAATTACTATGCGGACCATCGGTGACCATCGCTGGTCTCCCCCCCCTACGTGGTGATGGCGAGGGCGATCTGGCGCACCACCGCCAGCGGCAGATCCGAGTACGAGGGCAGCCAGAGTCCGGTTTCCATCACCTTCCGCGCCACCGGCTTCTCCGCGTTAGTAAAGCGCACGATGGTCTCCGCGACCGATTGCGCGATACGAGTCTGTTGATGACCGCGATCATAGCCTCCGAGCTGCTTCGCCACGTCCTTTGCGAAGGAAGACGAAGCGTTGTACGCCGGCTGCAAGTGGATGGAGGGGTACACCTTCCGGGTGCCAATCCCGATCTTCGATAACCACGCGGACAGCGCGTCGCGGACCTCTATGCAGGGAGATGAGCAGCGATGGTAAAGTAATACGCTACAGGTGGTACGAATTGGGTAGCGCGTCGCGGACCTCTATGCCGCGGTTTCAGAGATATGCCGGATAGATCGATGGGAGGCACTAGGTGCAGCAAGGAACTGAGGCATCAGGAGGGAAAAGGAATTCATGGCAAGCAGTTGTGTTTAGCTGTGGGGTGGTGCAGCAGGGGTGCCAGTCGGCTGGCATAGCCGCAGAAAGCCGCCCTTGCCCCTAGTACTGCGGCCCTATTCTTGGTGCTACTACCGAAAAAAAAATTCACTATACCACCGAATCGCTATCTTCATCACTACTTACCATCGACTCTCTATCGCCTCCGGATCATAATTTCTTCGTTCGGCAGAAAAATCTCCACGAACCAGGGGATCCAGCCTGGGTAGGGCACCCACACTGACTCTTCGGAAGATTTCTCTTTATTTCCCCCAGCACCGCCTGAATACAGCGGCGGGCTCATCAGCTCGCCCAGAATCTCGAAGTAGGTCTCGTAGATCGCCCGCATCTTCTCGATGCGTTTCGGGAGTTTTTTCATTTGTTCCAGCCCGACCGTCGCCTGCAGGTCGGTCACCTTCATGTTGATTCCGAAGTCCTCGTACTCCTCCACGCCCGGTCTCGCGCGCCCGAAGTCCTTGTTCTTGCGCAGTTTGTCGGCCAGGTCGTCGTTGTTCGTCACGATGAGTCCGCCCTGACCCATGGAGATGATCTTCGGCGACGAGAACGAAAACGTGGCCACGTCGCCGTACGTCCCGAGGTGCTTCTCTTTGTTGTAGAACACGCCAAGGCTCTGGGCCGCGTCCTCGAGCAGGAATACTTTTCTTTCCTTGCAAAGGGCGACCAGCTCGGCGAGCCCTTTCACGCGGTTGTTGAGGGAGACGTGGATCACGCACTTGATGTCCAAGTTTTCGTTCTCCAAAAAGGGTCGCACGATCTCCGGGCTGATCGTGTTGGTGTCCCCGTCCACGTCGCACAACACAGGGATCGCACCAATGAACCGGCACGCGTTTGCCGACGCGACCATGGTATAGGTCGGGACGAGGATCTGGTCCCCGGGGCGAATACCGAGTGCGTTCAGCGCGGCGGAGATGGCCAGCGTGCCGTTGCAGTTCAGGATCGCGTGCTTCACGCCAATGAAATTCGCCAGCTCGGCCTCCAGCTTGCGCGACTGGCGGTGCTCGGTCATGAACCCGCCGGAGCGAACGTACTCCGCGGTGGCAAGCGCCTCTTCCTCCCCGTACGAAGGACGCATCTGCATGATCGGCTCCGGCGCCAAACGCATTACCTTTGGAGGCCAATCAATTACTTACTTATTTCCACAACCACAGGAGTTCTTGTTGTGTATCCTGGGGGCTGGAAGCATCGACTTGCCGATCATGCTGTTTGGAGCTAGAAGGTTTGTGACGAGTGTAGCTATGCTCTTGCACTTTTGATATGGTTTCTGAGAAAAAAAACCCGGAAACAAATAGTCGGAACAAGATTCGGATAATGATATTTATATGATCTCCTGAATCTACTGTAGCTCTACCTCGTAGTAGCTCCCCGGGACGAGCGCGTAGACCTCGCGGAGGTCGTTGTGTCGGGTGGCGAAATTTTTTTGATGCAGGTAGAAGTCGTGCAGCGAGATGCAGCGGAAATCTAAGGAGACGCGCGTTCGCCCGGTCTCGTTGTTCGCGTTCATGTGCACGCACTGGTTTCCGTTGAACTGCAGCAGCTCCAGCGGGCCCTGTAGTTGCGATACATTTACATACTCAATTGGCGAAATGATGAAAATCTAAATTTTCCCAAAAACTTAAGCAAGACTCGCGATAAACTGCGGCTATAATAAGTACCTGTTCCATGAACACCCAGTCTGCGAACCCGGGTCTTCCTTCCAAAATCATGCTAGAGGTTTTCGACGCGCGCGTGAAGGTGAGGAGAAAATTCGCCTCCCCCGCCGGGTGGGGGGTCCGGTCCTTGCCAATGTCGCTGTCGCGGTGGGGGGGAATGGTGGTGCTGCCCGGGAGGTGGAAGCGGATGTTGGGAAGCGCTTGGTACAGCATCCACTTCTCGGCGGGGAAGCACGTCTGCATCACTCTTTTCACAAACTCCTTGTACTTCTCGCGGAACACGTTAGAGCGGAGGCTAAGGTGGTGCTGATATTTCTACCTTGTACTTGTACTTGTTTGCATTACCACTTATAGAAAAAATTCATTACTGCCTACTTCTCGTCATTCTCACTCCAATCGAGCCGAGGAGGCACCGCGGTGCCGTCGTCGGTCTGGCGAGAACCTATTTACAAGTCAGATTCTAATGCTGGGAGCGGTCCGGGACAATCCCAAGAAAGGAAGGTCGTGAGGCGCCGATCCGCCCGGAAGACCCCCCCCGGCAGTTGCCGCCCAAACTCCTCAGATCACGGGCCATATCAGCCCTGCGACGTAGTTTATTTTCTTCGTCTTGCGTCGTGATCTGCGGGGCTGTGGTTGACGGCGCTGAGTTGGCCAGTTTTTCCACGGTATAATCAATCAGCACCTCCATCTCCATCTCTCTAAAGACGTGGTTTTCGTCCTTCTTGATGCTGGAGTAGAACAACTTGTGCAGGTCGATGTCCCGCTCCATTGCTAGCGTGGGCATGGAGTCCGGCAACTCTGCCATCGCGGTCTTGTAGTCGCCCGACTTCTCGTGCACCTGCTCCAGCAAAGTCGTGTCCGTGTCGCGAAACTGCTCCTCTCCGGCAGTTTGCGGAGCAACCGGGGAAGCCGCCGGGTTCTGGCCGGCCTTCGGCTCCGGATAGTACAGCTTGGTCACGTAGCGCCGCAACCCAAAATCCTCCAATACCCGCCACAGCTGGTGCGTCGTGGAGCTGGCGGTCGACCTGGAGGATCGATGAAATTAATGCTTCTCGCAAGTTGAGGTAGACTAAGTTTGAAGGAAAAAATCTGTTTCTGTACCCCGACACCGCTCCTCCTTTGTGCTCCAGCACGGCGCCTTGCCCCCCCTGGCCCCCCGGGCCCGCCAGACCCCCGACCTCCAGCCCTTGTTTCGGGGAGTCGGGGATTTGCGACAGGTCCTTCCGCTCGTTCTTCTCGTAGTAGAAGGTGATCGTTCCCGCGTGCTTGATTTGTAGCTCCTTTTCTCCCGACGCGTCCTTCGCCGATTTCACGTGCTCCATGCTCAGTTTGTAGTTGCCCGTTTTCGGAAACGCGAAGCAGTCCTCCAGGTTGATCTGGTTCGCGAGCGGCACCTCGGTCGAGATCGGCGTGATGTACTGCTTTACTTCCGTTCCAGAAGGTTTCCGTCCGTTCCCCCACGCGACCGCGACGCCGGCGTCGTTCTTGTACGGGACGGGGGTTGGGCTGCCGTCGCTGTCGTAGACCCTGAACAGGTTCGGTATGGCGAGTTATTCTACTCCACTTCATATAGGACTTCTGAAAATATTTGATCTACTGCCCGGGGGTTCTTCGGGGGGACAGGGCTGGAAGAACCTATGGAGAAAGGTTCAACAGACCACGGGCGCCTCTTTCACAGGGCCGAGGAGGGATCTTCTATGCCCTTCGCCGATATAATTCCCTGCCGGTGGAGTGGCATCCTGCGATGAGGCATCTGCTGAGGCCTCCCGGAGTGCAGAGTCTAATCGGGGCTGGGCTTCTGGCCGCCCGAGGGGGCATGTCGGAGGCGAAGTAGTTCATCGCGAATGGAGCAGAACAGATTTCTGGACGGTGAAGCAGAACAAATCGCCATACTCTGGACGGTGAGTGCGTCGTACTGCACCTCCACGGTTGTCGAGGTGGAGGGCACGATCCGGTAGCTCAAAAACTTCCCCGAAACCAAGCAGTCCAGCGAGAGCAGTGTGGAGGAAATCGGGGCGCCAGTAGCTTCGGAGGTGCGGGGCTCCGGCACGAACCCCGCACTGTCCGCAGGCTCACCCATCGAGGCCGTACCCATCGAACGATCCAACGAGGGTGGACGGATGATCGGATCAATCTTTCAAATGGAAGGTGGGTGGAGCAGCGACTCGGGTCCAAACAGTTTGTTTTTGTCTATTTTTGTCTATCTGAAAGCGATGCGGAACAGAATCGAAGCACTTGCCTTTTCAATTGGATGCCGGGCCTGGTCTGTGAAAACATAGAACGAAAACGAGCACGAAAATTCGCGGAATTCAGTCGTGCTCAACAGCTTCGGAGGTGCGGGGCTCCGGCACGAACCCCACCTCCGCCTACCGGTACTGCTCCGGCACGAACCCCACCCATCGAGGCCGTACCCATCGAACCGATATCTATAACAGTTTTCGTTTTCCGATTCTTTTCTGCTGCTCGTCGCCTGCTGTAACAAACTAGGCTAAGGCATAGCTATACATCGATTGTCACCGATTGTCAGCGATTGCTCAAGGACCGATTAGACCATCAGCGATGTCCATGTCCGATAAAAGGCACGCTTAGGCTTTGTTCTCTTCAACTTTAACATGGTTACAATGCCGTGGCCGCGCTCGCGGATTTCTGTTTCCGCGGGTGTCATTGCAACCCTGTTCCGGGCTCTCTCTCAACAGTCAACGCAACAAGAAGAAAAACGCAGCTCTCGAGGTCTTGTCGCCTCGGTTGTGCTGGGTAGCGTACAAGAAGCTTCGCTTTTTTTTTTATGATCGCGTACAAGCATGCGAAGCCGGCCTGCCGTTCTTTTTTTTCAAAGACAGCGAACCATCGCCAACTCCCCCGAGCGCTTCCTTTGGCAAACGTTCCTTATCAAGGAAGTCTGCCGATGCAGGATACAGCAATTAATCCAGTGTGCGTGACGGCTACACAGTTTGATTTTCTATTTTTAATGCCTCGTCAACAAATGATCCCGCATCGGTCGGTGGATCTCGGTCTAGATGCGGATCTCCGAGGTGTAGGTGTACTCGGTTGCTCCAAAACATCGCCCCGGAGTCGACGGTCTCGACGGAAGCTGTTCCGGCATCGGGTCACTGACACGGCCCCGCGAGCGCCGATTTTCATCAAACAAACTTGTCAGAAGCAAATTCCAACGGCTCACACGATTCAAAACCGACCACCTACATCCGATACCCACGCGGGCAACACCAACGAAACCACCATCGCATCTTCCGAATCCGAAGGCAAACTACGAACCGATTCTGTCAAGTGGCCATGTAGAAACACCGCTCCGACGAATGGTCTTTAAACTGAGAAACGGCATGAGCAAAACGCTACACCCACATCGATATCGATGAAAAGATGGTCTTTAAACTGAGAAACGGCATGAACAAACGCTACACCCACATCAGTGTCGATGAAAAGCACCGACCCCATCCTCGATTACGAGGATGATAAAAATAATATGGCGGCCTTTAGCTCCACTGTTAAATTCATCGGGCCTTCGAGTTTGTTTGACACCTGAGCTTTCTTCCGCTATAGGTTAAATTCGAAATCCTACTGTATTATATGAGACGTGTTCAAAGCAAATGCAAAAGTGAAGCATAGCTACGTGTGGGTGCTGTGGCCACTCCACCGGCGCAAAATGAGTTACAATTCTATATCGATGTGCTTGTACGGAATTCCTTCATAGAAAAAAGGTACCAGAGAGAGTCGGCTTTATGGAAAGAAATCTATTCAGCTCCTTGATTCAAGGGTAATCGCAATCTCAAATGATCAAATATGGGAAAAGAGCGCACGGCTCCAGGTTGATTATACAGCAATCGCATAACGGGTCCATCTCCATGCTTAAATTATTTACAGCCTTACTTCACCGACGCTCACTCGAAGTGGGTTTCGACGTAGACTTTGAGCCTCCCGAGTGGTTTCGGGTTGCGGACCTCGACAACGACTTTTTGTTTCTCCTTCATGCGGCCCAGCTCGTTGAGAATTTCGCTCCAGGACGTGGTCGTCACGTTGCGGCCGTTCAACAACACCAACTTCCACCCCGCTGAAACCTCGTTCGTGACGGCGTTTCCGTGGTCCATCAGTTTTTCCAGCGTGAGATTTTCCGAGATCCCCACGAAGTCCTCGATTAATTTGTCCCGCGTCTTGTAGGACAGCGTCTTCTCGAAGGACAGCAGCTGCCCGTTCAGCAGCTGCTGAATCTCGTAAAACCTCTGCTCGGGGGGCTGAATCATCTCGAACGCCGGCTCCGGCGCGTCTCCGCCGGATGCTACTGGCGGCGACCCACTGTCGTCGGATTGAATCTCGCGGAGCCGGACCACGGCGTACCTTTGCGATGCGAGGACACAGAAGATATCAGCTATGAATTTCCTCATTGGCGAAGCAATGGGGAAGATTGATAAATAGTACGCAACATCGCTTTTATTGTTCTTTGTTCTGCACATCGATTGTATTCGTGCTCGTGGATGGATATATTGATTTTAATTTGCCACGAATGAGAGTGAGGGTGAGGCCAAGAACTAATAGCCTTAGCCAGTCACGATTTCGTTCCCCCCGCTAGTTTTCGATCCAAAAATTGCTTTTCCAAAAATTGCAAGCATAAACTCCTAGTTTACATCTAGCTCCACGTCCACTTTTTCTAATAAGTACCCGAATGGTTTGTGGTCGATGCTTCCGAGCGGAATCTTCACATTCGCCACTTCGTCTGCGATGTCGTATTTCACGAACAGGTCTTGAAGCCTCGCTAGTAAAAATTTCGGCTCTCGGTTTACCGGGAGCCCCTCGAACCGTAGTTCTTTTATCCTTTTGCCCTGGTTTTTGTACTCGAACAGCTTGGTCTTCTCCACCTGCGCCACGCGCAGGATCTGCTTGATCGTCGGGTCCTTGGCGTGGTCGATCGCCCGCCGCCCAGCGTTGTCCTTAATGTTGCAGTCGGCGAACGCCGAGAGCAAGCTGCGCACGATGTCCACCTGCTGGTTCTGGAGCTGCTGCATCTGAAACCGTAGCCGGCTGTTTTAAAGGGGGGAGAAAAACCCATTTCCGCGATGTCATTTCCGCCATGTCCGCTGCGGGACGGGTTGTTGTCGTCTACCGATGACGAAATACGAGACAAAACACAAACATGACGCGTGGCTGACCGATCAGAAACCTATAACAGGCAGCGCCAAACCGCTGCGACTGCTTGAAGCTTCAACCCCCGAAGCGAACCGAAGCCAGTGGTTGCTGCTCTCCCTGCAAGAGACAACATCGGCCACCTCGACTAATTATACCAGCGCAGTATACTAGGAGTAAAACACGAGGAAAAAATACGAGTCACAGATACAAGACCAAACACGACCCCCATGGAGCGACCCAATCTCGATACCACCGAAACTATCGGTGACGAACTACAAGTCTCGTACTCCTTCCGTGATCCCCATTTCGGGCAACGGGTTCGTCCTCCCCTTAATTGTTCATCCGCGAGGTGGGAGAGAGCGGTTCCTGGCTACCGGCTCCGCCTACCGGCAGCGGCCCAGCCCCGCCAAACGGGTTTGCGTACAGCTTGGGCACGCGCGCCGCGTGGAAGAACAGCGGCGTCTGCCCCTGCACGTCGAAGAAGTTCGGGTCGGCTTTCCGCTCGAGCAGCAGCTCGATCGCAACGGCGGAGCTGATCTTCGGAGACATTAGCAGCTGCGTCTGCTCCTTCTTCGACAGCTTGTAGTACTCCGCGTCGATCTTGGAAATCGTGGGCAGCGTGTGGGACCGCAGCTTCTGCATGGAGGCGAAGTGCTGCAGCATCAACGCGTTGTCGGAGTCGGAACCCTTCCCGCCCTTGTTTGCTCCCTTTCTATCATCCCGCGAGCCCCTCCGCTTGTCGTCTTTGTCGTTCCCATCCTTGCCGCCGCGGCCGCCGGCCTTCGCGTTGGAAGAAGCCGTGGGCTGCTTCCCCACCTGCTTGGGGTCGTCCTTCTTGTCGCCAGCCTTAGACTTCGCCTTCGCCTTCGGGTTGGCCTTGGCCGCCACCTCCATCTCAAATTCGAGCACCTCCTTGTACTTCTCCGGCGCCTGGGCGAAAACCTGGGTTAGAAAGATCCAGGCTGTACCAAGACGCTCCCAGAATACGTTCCAAATACATACCCAAATATGCGGGAAATATGCCGGGCGCGTTTCGTGGAATTCAAACTTGAACACTTGTGGTTTAATTTGAGAAACAGCGGACTATCAATGGACGACGAAACCACCTCGCCGCCCTAGAATCTTCGAGTTTTGCCGCCCCGATGGATCGGGATGGATCGGGGCGGCAAAACTCAAAAATACCAGGGCGGGGAGGCTGTTTCATCGTCC
>RXOD01006277.1:0-10794 GCA_005223375.1 Amoebophrya sp. AT5.2
GAGGAATTTCGGGGCGAGTGCTGCCATGCAGATTTAGACTCTTTTGCCAGAACACTCGTCGTAGCAGATTCGACGACCCACGAGGGGAAGTCATATCGATTCCTTGCGTTCTCAAACTGGTTGCCGCAGTCGCAAAATGCTCACGATTTCGGCGTCCGTGGTTCATGGTTTAACGATGTGAGACGCTCCGTCCAAAAAAAAGTTTTTGAAAAGTTCTGGGAAAGTCTCAGATTGTGATTTCACGGGGGCGGTCGTCACGGTAACAGAAATAGAACAGCAATCTTCACAACACACCGATGTCGGGTGAGGGCGGCGGACATCGGTGTGTTGTGGGAAGAGGGATGAGAAAACCGATGGGGAACTTGGCTTTGAATCGGGTTTGTTTTGTCATCACTTCACTGACCAACGGCGAGGCAAAGGCACTACCGAATTTGATCCTGAGTGAATGAGTCACAATTTCCCTTCCTCCTCGTCGTTGGCTCAAGTCAACGACGAGTATTTGTTAGCGAACGAACGAAAGAGAGAAATAAGAAAAACGAATGATGACTTCGCCTCCATTGAGGCGAACACCAGCAGACGGCTTTCGCTGAAGCCGGGCGAGTTTTCCTGTTTCCGTCTTCGTGAGTATCGACCAGATCTTCGTGAGAAGGATCCTGCTTCCCCGTCATATCGCTTTTCAGCAATAGAGCAGCAATCTTCACAACAAACCGATGTCGGGCGAGGGCGGCGCGAATGCGCTGCCTTTTTTCCGCATCACGGTCCTTGGGCTGGGGAACAGCGGTAAGACCTCCCTGATCAATTCGTATGTGAACAAGCACTGTCCGCATGTCTACCAAGAAACCGACGACGCGGTGCTCTACTACAAGACCATCAAGCTGGAGGACGATGACGACGGCGGAGGCGGGGCGGGCGGAGGGGGAATGTTCAGCAGAAGTACGGGGTTTCGGGCGTTGCTGGAGCTGGAGGACACGTACTCGTCCTTCCGGGGGGATGGGAAGAGCTACGGCGTGCCTCGCGATATCAAAGTTTTCCTGGACATGACCAGGGAGGAAGACTCGAAACTTAAGCAGCAACTAAACCTGGTGAACGTGGCAAAACGTACTGATTCTTTCTGGAGGTTCTTTCAAGGTTCGGTTTCTGACTCGGAGTGTAGTCAGTACCGGAACTGGCAATGGAAGTATCCGAGTATCACGCGTCGACGTCACAACTGCGTTTGATTTTATGAATCAATATGTTCTTGTTCGCACGACCACGACGCTTGGTCGATGAACTGAAGTAAAACAAGAAGCAGCTTCCCGCCAAATTATGGTTCTGAACAGGGGGTAGCGCGCGGCCTTTCGCGTCCTGCATTTGTCCACGCGCCTCGGAGTACCGACCGCTGACAAAGGGGAGAATGGGCTTTCTGATTGTTTTCGACGCCAACGACACGAAGTCGTACGAAGAGGCTTTGAACCTCCACAGTTTGCTCCTGGACGACTTGAAGCGGAAGAAGATAAAACTGGAGCCCGTGGTGTATCTAGTGGCGAACAAAATCGACAAAGACCCCCACTCAGACACCTTCTGCCAAATCATAGCCTCGGCCGAGCTCTACTCGAAGGAGAAAATGATACGCTTCTGGCAGGTAGGGAATCTATTTTCAACTTATTCCTTTGGAGGCTGGTTGCGGAGTGTTGATGGCTGCGAAAGATTTTGTGCTTCGTCTGATGCTACTGCTGAAGGTGAATTCGATTTACCTCTGTATTCAAATGCCAGGTCTCAGCCTTGGAGTTCGTCCGGGTGAAAAAGATGTTTCGAGAAATGGTGTCGAAGATACGGTCGAACCAAATTCTTTGGCTCCTCGACGAAGGCCCGCAGAAAAATGAGGAGGAAGGCGGAGAAGGGGGCGACGGTGGCAACTGCAGCGTGCAGTAACAAACGTGGCAGCGAGAGCGGCGTGTAGTCACACGCTCGTCCTGATCATGCTGGGGGAAGGGCTAAGAAAATACGCAAACAGCGCGCAACCTGCGGGAACCAAATTGGTAGGCGCGGGCAGGTGACGTTCTGTACATGAACGTCCCTTCCCGCCACGATCTGCATTTTGCGTGTCCCAGCAGCTTGACCTTATCATGAAATTTGTGCTTCGGTTGTAAAAAAACGGAGCGCTTGCTTCTTTGCACAGAAATGGATGAACAGGATGAAGAACGAAAATAACTTGTGCGGTCGGTCGTGCGAGGCGCGCAAATACACGAACAGATTCGGACCACATTTTTGTTGCATCATGAAAGATCCCCGATGAAATTAAACAGAAATTAATCCAAACAGAAGTCGACGCATGTACAAACGAGTTCCCTTGTCGTCCCGACCGAAACTCGGGCTTCTAACTTTCGCACGGATGATTATTCCTTTACGTCAGCTAGTACGACTACGCTTAAACCAACGGGATGAGAAGGAGCACGGGACGAGAAGAGGGATTCACTCCTATTTTCTATACCACGAGTAGGACGACTATGACCAACGACGAGTACGAAATCAACGCAATGACCCCATTCCAGGACCCCATCACTTATTTCGGACGCTTGCGCTGACAATGCGTCGTGCCGTAACAACATGTATCTATAGTATAGAAGTAGTTCTTCTTGCATCGACGCACTTGCTTCAGGAAGCTGATAAGTTGTAGACGAAGATGCCAACTCCTTCTAAGCGATAGAGGCGTAGACGAGTCGTAGACGAGGATGCCGAACGAGCTCCGTTCCGCGTCGAGGACGCCGTTTGCCACGATCTCTCTCTCCAATCTTGCCGGCGATCCTGTCCACGTGGCCGTGTGGACTCCGTACGTGTTGCTCGTGCCGGCGGAACAGAATGACGTTTACCAACTTAACCCCGGTAAGCACAGCCCCCAACACCACCCCTCCGCTGGCAGTTCCTCCCACCTGCCGAAGCGCGCTTGCGTGCGGTTAGGGGACTTGAAGCGCCTTCTCTACGTCCAACACGGTCTGCCCGAGGACAGCATTCTGATCCTCACGCCCGATTTCGAGCCGCTTGCGGTGGCATCCGGAGGTGAAAGGGGTGGGGGGCCTGGAGTGCACAGCGAGGAGCACCACGACCGCGCCGCGGCGGACGACGAGAGTGACGTGGAAGGAGAGCTCCTCGCAAGAACAGCTGCTTCCGTAAACAAGGAAGAATCATCGGAGACGAGCGGCGAGGACGATGACTTTCTGTTGCCGGTGCGGGAGGCGCTCACCGCGGAGGAGGAAGCGTGGTTCGCGCAAAACGAAGTTTCTGTCTATGTCGAGGACGGGGCGGCAGGCGGCGGTGATCAGCTGAATCCGTCCGCTTGGAGCTTGCAGAGTCTTCAACAGCGCCGCCAGTTCTGCGCGCAGCTGTCAAAAGCCGCGAAGGTCGGTGGTAAGCCTAAGCAGGCAGACTCATTTCGCCCGATTGCGCGGCCCTTGGAGGACGGCGGCTCGTCTGCTTCTGCAGACCAAAAGCTACAGGAGTGGCTGGAGGGAAATGAAGCGGTGGCAGGAGGAGCAGGGGCTCCAGGAGACAGGAGTAGAGGACCAAGAGACGACCACATCCTCAGTGGCTCGGAAGGGGATCATCCCTCCTCCTCCGACTTGGAGGTGTCGCGCGAGCCGTTCCGGTTACTGATTAAAAAGCTTGAGTTCGAGAAGGGACGTGGCACGCCGCTCGCCTGCGTCTACAGTGCGCTGCAGGCCCGAGCGCCGGCAACGACCACGACGGCCCTGCACGACGTGGTCATAAATGGCGTCCCGAGGACGAAACGGGATCACGAGCGCGAGCGGCGGGAATTCGTCTACCGGCAGTGCGCGGCGCGGATGCTGTACCAGCTTTGGGACCAGCTAGAGATCGAACAGTTCGAAAAACTCGGGCCGGTGTTGAAGGACCACGTTGTCGCGGAAATGTCGGAGCAATACGCAATGAACACCAGCGTTGGAGGCGGTAGAAGAACAGGAGCGACAGAAATTTTTACCCAAACCGACCCGTTCCTGTTTCGCTTGTTCCATTACGGGAAAAATATCAACATGGGGACAACTGCGGGGCGCAGGGCGGCGCAGCAAACCAACCAAATCCCGATTCCGCACTCGAGCGTGAAGGCGCTGGCATGTTTAAGAGCGGCGCTGGAGTGCAAGAGTACGCCCCCAGCGATGCTGAACCACGTGGCGACGTGGCACGGGGCGAGCCTCTTCATGTCGGTGGTGCAGGAAAACCCATACATGGCGTTCATGTTCTTGAAAAGGCGAGTGCGGTTTGTGGACGGTGGTTCTTGTGTTTCGGGTGCAGCTCCTTCCGGGGGCGGAGCAATAGCTCTGCATCCAGGCGGAAGTAAGGGAACAGCGACAGACGACGACTTGAACCTGACGTATGGGGCGGGCGCGACGACGAGCGACGACGATCCCTTTGGGAGGGTGGTGATCGCGAATGACGCCGCTCTACTCGAAGGAACGGAGGATCCCAGCAGGTTTTGGATGACGCGCATCGCCCCCAGGGCGCGCAATATCTGGTACCAGGACGCGGCCGGTGGTGCACCGACCATCGTCACGGAGTTAAAGGATTTGACGGAGGCGGAGAAAAGCTTTGTCAAGTCGCAGATCGGGCCTCGGGCGCCTCGCGCCGATCCGTCTGCACCTCCAGCGGGCGCCACAGTAGACTCGCACCAGGTCAACAGCAGCCAAAGCGAGTATTTCCTCCTTTCCACGAAGGCCTTGAACCGGCACGACAAGACGGGCCACACCTGCCTCACGCAGCTCACAGAGGAGGGTATCGGACTGTGGATCTTCGAGCATCGGCGGGATCTCAGCCCTGTGCTGCTAAACAACGTGGCGAGTGACGGGCGGACCTCCTTCAGCAGAGCGGCCACGAAGGGGTTCAGCCGGCTCTGCAGGGCGATCGTCGAGCACGAAAACTTCGACGTGGACACGTGCGAAGTGACCTACCAGAAGGACATCAAATCCCCGATCCGGCGCTCCGGGTACCAGATCGCACGTTCAAAAGGCATGCACGACGTGTGCAAGCGCATCGACGCGCTGGCGGCGGCGCGAGCGGCTGAGCATTTCTCTGCGCAGAAGAGTGCACTCTTGCGAGAAACTAAATAGGGTGGGCGGTGAAAGAACAGGCGTACCTATCGCCGATGGATGGGAGCAGTACTAAAACGGATGCGTTTATTGGCTGCGCCGTCGGACATAAAAAGTTTCCGCCGACGTCAGCACGCGCGCGCTGTTGACGTCGAGAACGAAAATGAACGGCATCGGCTGCAAGTGATGCAATAGTACGACACTACATGATTTCGATTTGTACACGAGAGTAACGCGCCTGCGTGATTTGTACACGACTGCATCGCGAGTTCGCTTTCGCTGGTCTCGCCGCACAGTGAATCCACTTCGATGAGGTCTGTCATAGTGTGCCGTGTGAGAAAGCGAACGGAAACGAGTTGCGACAGTAGAGAGGGAGAGAGCGTTGCGCGTGCACCAGCAGAAGCAGCGGATACGCAAAATTTATCGTCCACGTCTTCGTCGGCGTCTAGTAAGTACAGCTGCCAAGCCTGAAGCTGAATCTGCTTGCGTACTAGCTCCCTAGACACAGATAGCTGTAGCGGCACAATTACAGTGGCTTCGCAAGTACGCATCATGACGCTCGAACAAGACATTCGCAAACTTCGGGGGGAGCTGAACCTCCTGAAGGACAAGGTGCAGTTTGGGCGGCCTGCCGGCGCCACGACAAGAAGCAGCGCGTGGAATGGTGGCCTCAACAAACGGCGACCGCTCGAAACAGACTCCGACTCATCCGAAGGAATCCGCGAACAGATCGGCGGAAGCACCTCGTCGCGACGACGGGAGGATTCGAGCGATGACGCGGAGACGAAACTCTTTCAGTCGCGGAAGTTCTACGACGTTTTTCGCAATCGGTCCGGCGCACGGTTTCGCAAAATCACAGCGTCTCAGGTCTTGGATCAGCGGCAACAGCCGTATGTTGCACGCGGCGACGGAGAGAAAAGCAAGCGAAAGCCGTGGTCCGACGAAGAGTATAGCGATCGCGCCGGCCGACGCCCACGCGAAGCTGATGGCGCGAGAACCATGCCGCAGCGCAAACCATCCTCAGTGGCGCAGCTTTCGAGGCCGGGAACCACTGCCAACGCTGCCGGTGTGATCGCTGCGAACACCCAAGACGCGGTCTCGAAGCGGTTCGTGTCCCCACCACGAGGAGCGGGCCCGAAACAGCGAGCAAACAAATCGCCCACGACGAGGCCGCAGCGGCAAGTTTATGAAGACGACGAGGCGCCGCTTGACCCTGGCGTCCTGCGGAATCGCGAAAGCGGGTCCGAAGAGGGCCTCCGCATCGTCGCGCGCCGAGACCCAGAAGGAACGGGCGCAAAGCGGAGCTACCCCGCTGGCCCTCAGGCCAGTACCAGGCAGCGCAACTACGTGAAATCGGCACTCGACTGCGGGTCCAGATCGAACTCTCGTAGAGGGGCCGGACCGCACGCTGGCACCGCAAGTCCAACAACTCTAATGCGGCACATCCGCGAGAATTTTTCGCTTGCCCGCGGCGAATCCGCCAAATCCCTAGACGACAGCGGCCGCTACGATCGACAGGTGTCTTTCTCGCGGCTGCTAGATCTGGAAGAAGACGAAGGAGCGCGGGCCGATTTTGAGGTCGGCCTTTCGCCGATAAGGTCGGATCGTGATCACGAGCGGCAAAATGGCGCCGGCACAGGGAACAACTACCGCAAACAGCAGCTGCAGCCGCGCAGTGTTACGCTTCGGCGACCGAGCGCGACCAGGCTGCAGCTACCGCTAACTGCAAGTAGCAGGGGAGCGGGCTCTCTTGCGACTCGGGGTAGTGCGGTCACCGGAACTTCTCGCGCCGCTGCTGGCGGCAAAGGAAAGAACGCTGCAAGAGGCCACTCCACTGAAGCTGCAGGAGTACAAGGCGGCGGACCTCCGACATTCGAACCTCCCCGACGACCACGTATGAGCAATTCCAAGAAGACGGACCACGATATACCCTACCGCAGCCGCAAGCCGACTTCGTCTCCCTTTCTTTTCATGCCAGAGTATTCGCGGAATTTCGATCCCTCTGGCTTCGCCAACAACCGGTCGCACCAGCCCGGCGGGCACCACGGAGCCCAAGTGCACGACTTCAACGCCTTCCACGCACACGGGGGGGAAAGGAAGGCCGCAGGGGGGTCGGACCGGCGCGACCCAGAGCGCATGCACGAGTACGTTGCTGCGAAGGAGCGGCTGGTCGACAACCGCAAGAGGCTAAAGCGGACCCGGTCCACTGCGGCACCGTCCTCGAGTAAGGGCTTCGCGCCGCCGTCACGAAGCTCGACGCTCGCGTCGAACTCACAGTCGGCAGCGGCAGCTGCACTGGGCAGCTCGGGGAACCACGACAACAATGTCGGGGGAGACGTTCGGGAGCAGCGCATGTGGGGCACCGACATCCGGACCGCGCGATCGACGGAGCCAGCTCTGCAGCAGCGGACGCGGCTTTACGACGCGCACCGGCAGGCGGCTGTGGAGAACCCGCGGCAAGTTTCGATACAGGCTCTGCAGCTAAAGCCGGATGGTAGAAGCCCCACCTCGATGACGTTCACGACCAGGAGAGAAGACGCAAGGAAAGATAAAATGAGTACTGTCCTGCTCTTTCTTATATCGATTTGGCAGAGCCACAGATGAATTCTTGACCATGAGCGATGCTCTGCCCCGACGACACACCACAGAGAACAAGGCGATTGCTCTGCGCAACAACGCCGCGGCGAAGGCGCGGCACGCAGAGGCGGCCCGCAATCGAAACGTCCAAGCCAGGACCAACAGCAGCGGAGACGTGAATCTGAACTCGACCGGGAAAACACTGGAGCCAAGGGGTATCAATGAATATCAAATTTTTGTCGCTTGATTTTCTTCGTCGTTTGTTTAACACCAGACCGTGTAACGGCTACTGCAACCTTCCGCACTCAGGCAAACGCAACCCGCTGGACCTTTCGTCGGTGATGCGTCGGCAGACTGCTCCCGCCACTGTGCTGAAGCGCGTGGTCTCTCCCCAGCTCGCCGACCCCAAAACCGTCTCGGAACACGCGCACTTTTCGCGGCCGAGCAGCGTGGAGGCCAAGAAGCACCTCACCATGGAGGGCGAGCACTATTTCCAGCGGCGTGGCGTCCCGCGCTACAGCTACATCCAAGCTGGCGACGAAGCGAAAACCAAAGCGGAGTCGCCGACCAACGCGATCCTGCGCAAGCCGTCGCCCCGGAAGTCGTCGCGGTCGCGGTCGGCGGGGACAGGCGGCCGCGGAGGGAGTTACGCTGCCCGTGCGAGCAGAAGTAGTGGAAGCCGGAGCCGGAGCAGCAGCCCGCGGCGGCGACCGTCGTTTTCGCTGCCGGGTGGGCGTGGCACGCGGCCGCGGTCGAGCGCCAGCGTGAACTATCGGAGGTACTCCTATGGACTCCGGGACCGGAACGGAGGCACGATGCCGCGGACGCCGGGCTCGTCGCTGTGGATGGGCAGCGGGCTGCCGCCGGGCGAGCCCGCTGGATACGGGGTGAAGAGTATGTCGGCCTACGCAAGTCCGTTGGATGACGGGGGCCAGGACGCGCAGGACTTCTACGACACGTTTTACGGAGGAAGGAAGCCGTTCCCGGGAGCAAGCGGCGGGGGAACTGCAAGTGGAAACGGAAATGGGAGACGCTCGTCGACGCGGGGATCGCGCTCGCGGTCTCCGAGTCGGAGCCCGCGCGCAGGTGGCGGTGGGGGAGGGCGCAGCAGTCGTAGCAACAGGAGCAAGCTGGAGTACCCTGCAATGAACCCGCCACCGTCCACGCGCCCGCCAGGAATGATCGAGCCGCCGATGAGCTGGGTAGCCCCCAAAGCCGTGGAGGAGGCGCGCGGTTTGCGGAGAGCGGTAAACATACTGCGGCAGGAAAACGCAACGCTGCGCAGGTTCATCAACTCAAACTTCCAGGTGACGACCAACCCGCGAAAAGACCCGGCGAGAATTGTGTGAGCTACGGCCTCCTCGCGCCCGATATCAGGGCTGATCACTCCATTGCCGTCCGACTACAAGGCCACGCTTCGCTCCATAGCTACCACGAGTTTCGGTTTCGTTTTCAACGAACCGCTCTGAATGACCGACACCCGTCGGCGTGTTTGATTAAAAAAGCTGCAAGAAGCACCGACAGATCGCCTACTTAACGTGCAAATGGCCATCAGAGTGTGAGAAAAAATGTCTGTCAAAAGGAGCAAAAGTGTTTTCGTCGGTGCAAGTTGGATAGGGATCGATAGAGTCAGAAAGTACAGTGTGGTACTAGTAGTACGTCTGTACATCTACATACGAGACGTAAGAAAATACACGAGACCTTCTAGATGATGATATCGTTAGCTGCCCCTCGAAGGCTCGAGCCCCTCACCATCAGGAAGACGGACGTTCGACGTAGGGGCAAACAAAATAAAACATAACGAGCAGTATAAGCATGGCGGGATCTGGTTCCTCGGCCCGTCTCACAGCGAAGGGCAAAATAGGCGGCGGCTCACCCGCCAAGGCCACCCTGCTATCCCCCACCACGGACGGCGACAGTAAAAAATCATCGACACCGTCGCCTGCCGCGAAAAATAGAAGCGCAACACGCGATACCACCAGTTCAGGCGGCCTCCTCTCCACTCTGTACCGCTACGTGCGGTCGTTCTGTTCCCACGATGCCACGCCGCGACCCTGGACGGTGGCCGACGTGCCCTCCGGCGAGGAGCTCAACAAGAGGTTGAAGCACCAGAACAAGAACCTACCCTGCATCAACACCCCGGACTACGACACCAGCGTCTTGGGCGTCTGGCAGAACCGCAAGGGCTACAAGCTCTTCACGCGAACCTTCTACCCCCCGGCAGGAGCGGAAAAAAGCAAGGGATGCATCTTCTTCCACCACGGAATACAGGTATATCTACAGGCTAGTACCTAGTGCATAAAGTTAAAGACTTAACACAATCCATCGCAAACAGCGTGTTCAGCTGGTGACGAAGCACCGCCAGCTGATCCCGCTGTTGGCGATTGCGTTGTTTCTGGTAGCCAGGTTGGAATGCAGCTGTGTTTGTAGGCAAAGCCGCCTGGAACTTGATCTCATTCTCAACAGACGTCAACGAACAATGCAAAATCCAAACGACGAAAATCAGGCTTCTTGTTCGGAGGGTTTTCGCAACCAGCAGGGGCACACGCTGGGCGCGTGGTGTTTGGCGCAAGAGCTTGCGACCAGCGAGGGGTACACGTGTTATTGCTACGATGCGTTCTCGCACGGCTTCAGCGAGGGTTTCTTCTCGAAACAGGCTTCCGCGGGCGATGCCACGCTCGCCGACTGCGACAAATTTTTCTTGACGAGCTACGAAGACATCGTGGACGACTACTGCGACTACGTGGAGCACCGCATGGCGGCGAAGGCAAACGATGGAAAAAAGTTCTTCCTCTACGGAGAGTCCTGGGGCGGCGCATGCGCAATCCTCGCGGGCTTGAGGTACAGTTCGTGAATGTGCATCTGTGGGCATCTTCATTTTCTAGTTGAATCACCCGCAAAACGCGCCACGCGTTCCCACCAAAAAATCACTAAATTATATCTTGTTCTTCATCACTTCTTCGGAGGTTCCAGTCCGGCCCTGCCGCACCTCTACTAAGCGCTCGGCTTCGCGGCGTCGTGCTTGCGGCTCCGATGATCGACGTGAAACTGCCAATCTTTCCTATTCGCATGGTTTTGCGGTACCTGATCGCGCCGCTATTTTTAAGGGGAGGATCAAACCATTTTCCTGGGCATTGGTCTG
>RXOD01006278.1:0-10792 GCA_005223375.1 Amoebophrya sp. AT5.2
TGGGCTCCCGGGCCCTTGTCTAGCTGTTGATGGGAGCTAGATCGTAAATTTTCTAGATGTTTCGATCTAGATAGGAAGTGCATGATTAGCGATTTCGCAAACACGCCTGAAAATGTGTGCTTTGTGCTGTAATTTGAGCCATGGCGTTTCTCTACATCTTCCGCCGCTCCGCACCCTACAACTTTGAAACATCTAGAGAAAAGCTCTAGGTCTTGGCTGTCAACATCATGGAAAACGCGTACTTTTTGGTAGTTTTTTGGCGTTGATTCATCTTGCGCTCGGCATCGATAAACCCCATGCAAATCACGCGTCTGCGAAATTGAAACGCATGATCAAAATCATGGCAAAAGATGTAGGACATATCATAGCCCTGGTATGTACTACAACCGGGGACATGATTTCGCGTGATTCTATAGGGGAAACAAATTTTTTTTCGGTCTAGGAGGTGGCTTTCTAGGTCAGGGCTCTAGATAGTGGAGACGTGTTTTTAGACTAGAGCAATGATCTAGAGCATTGTCTAGACCATTGAGCTCTATTGTCGTCGCATGATTTCAGGCGTGTTTAGAGAAAATGTGCTGATTTTTGCAAAAAATGCATTGACGAATCACCACAGTTCTAGAAACTAAGAATAAAAGAGCCTTGGACTTGGTTTTGTTGACAATGTTCGGTTGCGCAGCTGACGTGAAATTAGCCCAGTACCAGCGGACGTGATGAAGTTGCTCAACCAGACACAAAGAGTGGCCCGCAGCCATATTGCAGACGGACGAGATGTGCTGGCGCAAAAGCGCGTGTTCGATGCGATCATGGATGTCCATCTGGTGATTTTCATCTATGTCGCGAAGATATTAATCGTGGTAGAGTAGTGGTATTTCCATTTGTTCGCGTCATCTTATTTGTCAGCTTGTTCCAGTACGTAGTGGTTCTTGAAGCCTGACCTTATACCTAAACATTAACATAAACATAGCCAGCGTGATTATATCAGAAGTCATGCGCTTCAGTCAATGCGCCACGTCGCTCTCTGTACTTTCGTCCTCAACTTCCACTTGTAGAAGATACACAGAACAAGGACCCCGCCTGCTATCTTCCTCCGGTGCGGCCGCCGCGGCTTCATCAATTTCATCTCCGGCACCTGCTTCCATCTACTCTCGTCCTGTTGACGCCTTCGACGACCAGCCAAGCCTGATCAGCACGTCATTTGTAGTAGAGCAGCATGTTTGATACGTCGGTGAACAATTCTTCGTCAAACTACGTACCGCCGCGCACGACGCCACTGCAGGGGGCAATAAATTCGAACGCCGCCGCAGCACCATCCGCGACTTCAGTGGACGACTTATTCGACTTCAATTCCACGCCCTCGACGAGCTCCGGAGGAAGTACCGCGTTTAACAACATGTCGGCGAATAGCCTCGGCGGAGATTTGCAGCCGTTTGGCGGCGGGGCAGTTGGCGCGTCAACGGCAGGAACGACAGACGCTGCCTTGGACGACTTCTTCAAGCAAGAAGCGCTATCGGCAAGCACGAGCACGGCAGCGACAGCTTCGGGCGGGTACGTGCAGCCGAGCGGCGTGGTAGGACCAGGAGGAGGAGGGAGTACTAATATGCAGGCGTTCGGGTCAGCACCACCACCCTCTGCGTTTCAGAACGCCCTGCCAGAGTTCTTGAAGAATGCGAAGCACCCAGTCATATGCGCATTCCACCTCCTCTTCAAAACGTTGTGGTATAGTCTCCGTGCTTTACAGTAAACCGAAGTAATACCACTACTTGTACTTTACTTGTTATCTGGCTGCAGAGATGTCCTTGTCGTACAAATTTGCTCGCAGATTGATTCTTTCACAGTCCGAAGTCGCATCGTCCATAACGTCAAGGCATTACACGAACTACAACTTGTACAACAGCCTCTTCGTGTACCTGTTTGGGAGCTACTTGTGGTCGAACATGGTCCTCACTTACATCTTTTGCATCCTCTTCCTCGCCTTCGACTTCTGGACGGTATCTATTTTTTCTGCAGCTGCAGCAGCACGAGCACCATCGTCCTTTTGTTCGCTCATTGACTGGCGCTCACCTTGTGCCGCGCGCCCGCGCGTTGTTGTACTACGGGTCGGAGGCCGCCAAGGCCAAGTATGCGAGTATTTTCTTCTTCAATGAATCGACGACGACAGGTCAAGAACGTGACGGGGCGTTTGCTGGTTGGCCTCCGATGGTGGAACGTAATACGGGACGGCGACGATGGCGAGGAGGTGAATGAATGGATCTTCGAGTCCCTCCAGGACGAAACGCAACTCGACCCACTCGACAAGAACGTTTTCTGGCTCGGAACGTAAAGTTAAGTGCCTTCTATTCATTTCGGTTTCATCGTGCTTCTTGTTGCCATTCTTTTCTAGTTCTCGTCCTTTCTCAAACCGTTTAGACGAGCACGAGACCTACTAAGTTATCTACTTTATCATTGGTCGTCAGCGCCTTCCTTGCTCATCTTTCACGAGAGAAACGTAGAAGGTCGACATGATTCCACATCACGTTGACAATCCACAACTCCCACCAAACACAAACAGGTACACGTGGGCTTTGATCTGGACGTTGTTTTTGATCCTGAACGTGATCTCCTTGTCGTTCTCCTGGCTGGTGTTTCTTGTGGTCGCGAATGTGTTCGCGTGGAGCAACCTGGTGGCGTTCTGGAAGTGCTCGCGTGACCAGAAAGACAAGATGCAGAACTGGGTAACCGGCGCCATGTTCCAAAAAGCCACCGGACTGGACCTGGGGAACCTAGTTTGACTTCGGTGAAGGTTAAGGTCGAGCATGCCGCTAGCCCTAGCCTTACCGCTAGGCAACGCAATGGCAATTGATGCTGGAATAATATGTGGACAAGGGAGACGTGCAGTTACATTGTTCACCAGAAGATTCATTGCTGTTCCCGCCGCCATTTGCTAGCACAAGCACATGACAACGAAAGGGCCACTCGCTGTGCTGCAGCGCTAGTCCTTCTCCCCGGTCGCTCTGGTGGTTTAGAGGCTATTTTGGCGCTGGCCGTGTTGATCGACGATGATTCATGATCGTCCTCGTGCGACTCGTCGACCCTTTTTTTTTTCCGATGACGATGCGCACACTTTGCTCGCCCTCTCACTTGCTCTTCGGTCAGCGTGTGGCACCTCGGTCCTGCTCGTGGATGGATTCATCTTACTACCGATGCGATTCCTCGTTGATGTTTGAGCTCGGAACTCATTTGCGAGCTACTCAAGTACTTATACAACCAAGCAAGTATTTGTATTGTGCCGTGGCGTGGTGAGATTGCTCTGTCGCGGAACAAGCGAAACGAGAGTCAAGAAGGATAATATAGCTTATCTGACGCCCCGGCCCCCAACAGCAACACGGCGCGCACAGCTACTCAGCCCGCAACTTAAGAAACCTGCACTACCTGGATTTCGAGAAAAAACGCACTACGATCGTCTACCCCAATCAAGGGAAGCCAAAGACCTCCCACGACCTCTTTCGATTTAAATTTAAGTGAAAGTGTTGCAGTCACAAAGTTGGAACGTCGACAGACCCAGTCGAGTCTGATGTTGCAGTCGCGATATTCTCCTGGTCGGCACCATTTTTTGACTTGAAGTCGAGGCAAGCTCCGTCGGTCGAAGCTGCTGCTCAGCACGAACACTATGTCAACCTTTAGCGGCAAGGCATTCCCTCTTCGCGGCGAACTTGCGAAGATCGGGCTTTTTGTCGCCGACATCCTTGATGAGGTGGAGGAAAGAACGCAGGAGCTACTCTCGGGTCTCGGCGATGGCGGAGGCGCAACACGAACGCCATTGACTGTCAAGAACATGAAGCGCGACACCATCCACGTCGAGAATCGCTCCGGTGCCGGGGGGAGCGAGACCTACAGGGTGGATATTGAGTTCGCCTTCGACGGAGAAGCAGAGCAAGCTGCGGGGGCAAGAAGTCGTGGCGCCAGAATGTCGCTCGCTTTCTGCTCCCGTGACCCCGAGTTGGACGCAGCATCGGAATCCCGGACGCTCGCCGCGGTGCAAGTGCTGAGTGAAGCGGGATTCTTTCCGAGGCACGTTGCGCACGGCGAGGATTGGGTTCTGAACGTGTGGGAAGATGACGAGAAATCCGCAGAGCCGTTCGCGATACAGACGGTCTCTGACATGCGTTTACTCGGCAGAGCAGTGGCGCTGTTGCACAAACGCGTTCCCCCAGCGTGGTTTGACCCCTTCCGCGAAGGGCTGAAGAAGCAATTTCCGCTCGCTTACGGAGGAGACGCATCGGAAGGGTCGCACATTTGGTGGTACAGCTGCCGCACAGCCCAGCTGCTGGGCGACATCGCGACAACGGGCGGACAAAACGACGAGGAAAAACAATGGCTCGCCGAATACGTCCAGCCTATGTTCACACCCTTGACCGCTGCGGGTGCGCGGATAGTGACGTGCCACGGAGACCTGCACGCGGGAAACATACTGCGAGTAGTTGCGGCGCAAAAATCTTCTTCAGACTCTTCAATAATGCCCGAAGTCCAAGTCCAAGATGAGCCACAAGATGCGCCGGGCCTCCGTTTTCTGGATTTGGAGTTCACTACGGCTAACGCGGCGTTGAACGACTTGGCCTACGTTTGCTTCCACTACGAGGACATGCCTGTGGCCCACAGAACGCTGCAACGGGACGACGTGAACGAGATGCGGAGGACGTTCCTGGCGAGCTATCTGGAGCACGTGCAAGGGGACAGCACTACTTCTGGTTCTGCCGATCTTCCGAAGATAACGAAGTCTGACGTGGACAGGCTTCTGGTCGACGCGTTTTTGGGGGCCTGCGGCCACCACTTCGGACCGCTCAGCCACTTCTCGCCGCTCGGTGGGAATTTGAACTTGTTGAAGCAGTTCAAAACGGACGCGAAGCACCTGTGCGAGAACGAAGCCGAGCAGAAGAGGTTCCACGAAATTGGGCCAGAACAGTGGCTGGCAGAGAAGGAGTACATAAAAGAGCAACTGATTGACGACCCTGGCTGGGGGAAGCAGAGCGAGCGCTACACGGAGTTCGCGTTTATCCGGAGAATCCTTGACTCCTGCGCTCAGGCGTGAGCAGGAGCGTCGTAAAATTTGATAGAGATGAAAACCAGACAAGGACTCTGCCGCTTCCGCACTTCAGCGACTAAGTACTTCTACTTAGACTCAAGACCAGGAGCAGGAGGCGTGGAGTTTGTACTTTCACATCGAGCGCGTGAGTGTTGTTCTGCTGCAGAACATCAAGAGAATCAGAATGCGGCTTTATTTGACCGTGCTTTCGCTTTCGTCATCGACAACGCAGGCGCTCATCAGTAAAGAGAGATCCAAGAAGATGAGCAGAGTGATCGTCGCTTATCGTGCAGCGTCTTTATCGTCGTGGTACAAACATAATAAAGGCTTCGTACTCGTACTGGTGCTCCTGTTGTAAGATAAGCATTCTCGTCGAGCTTGACGTCGCAGATCGTGACGAATTCCTGAACCTAATCTACTCTCGTCTACAACTTGAATGATGACCAAAGTAGGTAGGTCGGTGTCGGGCAAAAATCAGTTTAGAAAAAAGTTTGATTTTTCCCCGTCCACCAGATGAACGAGCTGCCCGAGGAGCGGCCGATCTCGGAGATCGGCGAGATTGCTGAGGAGCTGAGCACCGAGCTGGTGAGGAAGCAGTCGCTTGTGTCCGAGTCCACTGTTCAGGACATCGCGGTGAACAGCAACGACCCCTCGCGCCAGCCCTCTCCGGGCAACTCGCGGCTGCCTTCTCCCGGTGGTGGCGAGGGTGATGCGGGTGTGGTACTCCAGAACCAAACGAAGGGCCTGGACGGAGTGGAGCCCCCAGTAGGGGGGGGCGGAGGTTCTGGCGGGGCGGACATGATAGAAGACGCGGAGAATGCGAATTATGCCGGCGACGGCGCATACGATCCGCTGGGCGCGACCTCACTCGACGATGGTGCGGGCGGGGATGAGCAGGACGCGACCGCAGCTGCCGCCGCGCCGGAGCCGTCCATCGAGATGAGCCTGGAGCTGCCGGGCGAGGGCGGTGAAGACGAGGAGAACAACCTTCCGCATCTTCATGGCGGGGGCTCCACAGAAGATAGGCATCCGAATCTGATCCAGACCATGTCCGTGGACGGGATTAACAACAGCTCTTTGGTTTCGCTGGACCGCTCCCTCGACAGGTCCCTCGAGGGCTATCAGTCACAGACGCTGCATACTTCCGTCTCCCAAGATGGGCACAACACCTCCGTGTCCCAGTTCATCTGCCCGCCGAGCGAGCTGGGCCTGGGCACTCTGTCCTCGTCGCAGGCGGGAGGCGGTGCCGGGGGAACGACGGGGAGCGCGAACAAGACGGGGACGATCGTGAATGAGAGCGGATCGCTGACACTAACGATGGAGCCCACGATCCACGAGGAAGAGGAGTTCAACGGCGCCGGCGGTGCGGTCGAGGACGAAGACGGGGGGCAGTCGATGCTCACGTTAGTGGACGCGGCCGGTACTGCAGACGTCGCGGAGGAGGACGCAGCCGCAGGAGCAGAGGTTGCGGGGGGGAACACGATCGACACGCTGAGCCGCACAGTGCGCATTTCAGAGCCGGATGAAGTGGACGGCGACGGAGTCGCCGGCGTCGGGGGGGAGGACGACGATCCATTGGGCGCGACGTACGAGGACGAGGCATTCGAGCCGGACGACGACGGTGAGGCAGGTGGGGCCGCGCAGCCACAACCTCCGCGGGAGGACGAAGCACGGACAGAAGATGGGGCCGCAGAGGCTTCCGCCGCCCCGAGTCTGTTCGGGATCATCCCAGCCAATCTGCCGCACACCATTCCCTCCGGCCCGTCGTCACCCGCTTCGAAGATGCGCAAGTCGATGCATGAGGAGCCGTTTCCGCGGTTTTCGCCCAAGCACGCGTTCAAAAACAAGTCGCTGAAGTGGGTGGACGGCCCCGAGCAGTACGTCCAGAAGCTGCTCGACGTGACGAGGCCCACCATCCTGCAGCAAATCGCGAGTCAGGCCTCCAACAAGAACAATACCACCAGCGTCCCCGACAAAAACACCACCAACGACATCGTGTACCTGCTGCTGGTGAAGTGGCTGACGCAGCCGCTGCCCGAGGAGTGGCGGTTTCGCCAGTCCTACGACCACTTCTGCGACGAATCCCCGCTCCCCGGGCGCGAGAGGCGGACGATCGCGAACGTGTACGACGAAGACCTGCTCTTCTACAACACTTTGACGGGGGAATGCAGCCGGTTACACCCGGAGCACGACTTCCTGCGTTTGATCGCAGAAATGAGCAAACAGGCGATCTCGGTGAAAACGGTCGCGCAGGCCAAAAAGAGCTTGGACGCGTACACGCGGGCCACCTACAACCAGTTCGAGGGACCCTTTCTGGACGCGGCCGGCTACTTCTGGAAAAGCGAGGAGACGGGACGGGTGTCGAGAGTGGACCCAAAAATCTTCCTGCATAAATGTAGATGAAATGCACTTTTCTTTTTTCTGGTACGTCTGAGCGCATGCCGTACGTAAGTAATGCTTGTTGAGAGGTGCGATTTACGAGTCACATCGCACACTAGCTACAAATGCGAATAGTGGACGAGGACGACGCGGACGCATTATAACAAACTATCATTCTGCTCTCTGCAGCCCACCACCGAGCTTTGCGGTGCCTGAAATTGATCTGCAGTCGATGCGGAGTGAATCCGGATTTGCTGCTGGAGGACGACGAGAAACCCGAGTTTCGAAAAGACTTCTACAAGATCGAGGAAGCCTACCAGAAGCAGCGCCAGAAACAGCACTCGAAGCAGCAGGCTGCGCGTACTTACTCAGATCGATTTCTGCATGAAATTTTCATCGGTCACTACACTTCTGCTATGTTTCGTCTCACAGACATTCATCACAAGAATCGCTTCAACATACAATCTCGCGTTCCACAAACTCTTGCAGCTTCTTCGGATGCCGACGACCCTTCTTCCCAGAATGCGGGCGGCAATAGTAACTCGCAAAAGCAAGCGCCCCCCAGACCCCAGATCCGGGCGCCCGCGACGAAGCTCCGTCCGCAGGAGCGCAACAAGAACACGATGTCCTTCTTCCATGGGGCGTCCACGTACCTCGAGGTGTACAGCGGAACGAACCAGTTCATGCGCGACCACCTGGAGTTCGTGCAGGCGAAGACGAAGGAGAAGGGCAAGTCCCACACGGAGGCGATCGACAAGATCAAGACCGCGAAGTCCTGCCAGGGCATGTTCGGCACCGACGCGGCCTCTGCGGGCCAGTTCCTGGGGCAGAGGCGGGTGCTGCCCTACGATCCCACCAACGTCTACCTCAAGAAAAAGATGCAGCTCTCCTCCAAAACCCGGCCGAGAAACCCCGTCCACACGGGGGAAACTGCAAGCACGAAGGAGAAGGACGCAGCGGCGAGTGGTTCCGGCGAGGGGGCCGGGGGCGTTGCGCAGAATGTAGCGCAAGAAGGTCATCTTGCCGAGCTTGCCACGATGGAGGCGGAAGCTCCTGCGGCAGGAGAGGGGGACCAAGCGATGGGGCTTCATCCCGAAGTGCAGATTCCGTTTTTGCCACCGCGACCGTCGGGCGCGGAGCAAGCGCCGAAAGTGGAGTGGCTGGGGCTGCCGTTCGCGGACAAAGTGGAGAACGACTACATCATGAGCGACGACTTCGTGCCCAAATATGAGCTCGGAGTACATTTACATTTTTCTACTGTAGAGTATACGTTTTAGAGTCCTCGCGGTAGCGCCGCAACTCAATTGATGTGAAGAGTGTGGCAGTAGAGCATGATTTTGAAGGCGGAGGTCACGGTATCGATGCAAATCAATGAATCTCCCGAACTGCAACTGATTCATTGAGTTAAGATGGCATGATGATCACGACCTCCCTCTCTACTATTTTTGTCTTTAGATCGAGCCTCCTGGCTACAAGTACGACCTGAAAGAGTGGGAGAAGTTCGCACTGGACCTCTCGCCGGCGACCAGGAAGCGGTTCCAGGAGCACAGGGAGGCCTACCTCGCCTACCTCGAGACCCAGAAGAAGGTCGATCCCTTCGAGAAAAAACCTGACGACAAGAAGGACGACGACGCCACCAAAAAGACGGAGAACAAGCCCACCGCAATCGTCGTCGAGGACCATACTGCGGTCATGCAGGTGGGGAGTAAGAAGGTTGCAGGTGGAGGTGCAGCTCCTCCCCCCGACGAAGCGGCCGAAGACAAGAGTCTAGCCGAGGCGGCCGCCAAACTGCAGCAAGACATCACCGACGTGTTCGAACAAGAAGACGATGGCACTGCTCCCGTCAGCCTGGTGAATGCTTTCCCGGACACCTACAACGCGGACTACTACGATCGGGGGTCCTCGCAGTCTTCAGCCGAAGAGTCGTGGACACCGGCACTGCTAGTGCGGGACGCGATCAAGGGTGGCGTAGAAGAAGCCTTTGGACCGCAGGTCGAAAGGACGAAAGCGCTGGCGCCGGAAGAAGCGACGGAGGCGGCGGAGGAAGTTGTCGAAGAAGACGCGGCAGGGACGAAGGCGGAGGAGGATCCAGGAGGAGCCGCAGGTACAGTTGTGCTACGCCGCTTTTACCTGCTCGAGCTGGTGGTAGTGTGCTTTCCCGTGGTCGTGGCTCGTGTTCGTGTAGATTGCTTCTTCGATGCGATTTCGAATGCTGCACTATCTGAATGGCATAAATTATCACTCGCCCTGATCGGCTCCTGTTGTGTATACGTCAGCTCCCGAGGGAGTTCCGGCCGGCGATACCTCGGTCGTGCCGGCCGAAGCTGCCGCTGGCACCGAGGACAAGAACGACGATATCGGTCTCGACTCCATGCTTGGCGTCAATCAGCAGGACCTCGTTGAACAAAATCGCGGCGTTTCTAAAGACGGCGACGCGTCTCCCCACTCCACCGATTCTCCCGGCTCGACGAGTCCGGTCGTGCCTAGCGCGGAACCCGCCGCCGAGCTGGGCATCACTTTTCCCCCGAAGAAGAAGAAGAAGAAGCTGACCAAGGAGGAGCAGCTGGTACTGTTGAAGGAGGAGACGAAGAAGGGTGAGGTGCTCGCGCTTCTGGAGGCCCAGCGAAAGAGCGGTGCAGAGATCATCCACCCCAAGGTGATGGCGCTGCTGCACGAAGTGCTGGCAAACGACCAGGAACTGCAGAAGGCCGAGGAGGCGTTCTTCGGGAAGAAGACGATCACGGTGGACCTCCTGAAGGAGCAGTCGAAGTCGACCCACTCGCTGCTCTCCTCGCAACACTCAACTGGATTCTCGCAGCTGAACACACGCGTGAAGACGAAGAAACAGATGAAGCTGGGGTGGAACCTGGGGGAGCTGGGCGAGAAGTATCACCGCGAGATGGAGAGCTTCGTAGAACAGCAGAAGCTGATGAAACGCGACAACTTCCAAAAACTAATGGGGGAGGACTTCAAGAACAAGGAGAGGGGCGTCACGAAAAGCGGCCAGGTGATCGCGATCCACTTTCCGTCGTCGATTCCGGAGAAGCAGAAGGAAATCGCGGAGAAAAACTCGGAGGTGATGAAGAACCGGAGAAACGAAAGGGAAACAAAAAAGTGGGTCGCGGAGAAGTACCTGCCGGACATCTACGTCCGGGTGTGCGAAAAGCATGGAAGGGGAAGCGCGGAGTATCTATTGGCAACGGCAATGGATTATTGGAAAATCTAAATTTTGTTGTATGTTTTGAAGCTTGCTTTACGGGTATTTAGATCGCCGCGGGGCTGTAAAGCGTCGCGTCATCCCAGGGGGCAAAGCTGGGTTACCAAGGTTTCCTGCGAAAGTCGCTCTGTGCCGAG
>RXOD01006279.1:0-10791 GCA_005223375.1 Amoebophrya sp. AT5.2
CCGCCGATTGACTACACGGTGTTGGAGGGGGAGCAGCTGCTGCACGCGCGGCGGTCGTACTCGTTCGCGCGGCACTTCGAAAAGCCGAAGAAGCCCAAACCCCGTCGGGCCGAGTTGGAGCGGGAGGTGGTGAAAATTGCGAACCGACCGCCGCCGAAAAAGAGGGCCATGAACAAGCCGAAGACGCCGCCGAAAACGGAATTCGACAAGATGGGGGGACTGCTCGAAAGTTACGCGGAAAACTACGCGAAAACTTGGGGGGAGTCGCGCAGGAGCCGAAGCATGATGCGGCTTGACGTAGGGAGGGTGAGCGGAATGCCGATTCGGGAGTAAAAGTGAAACATATCACCTCGAGGATAAAGAGTGAGCACACGTTTTTGATGGGGCTCTTTGGGCTTGCTGCGCGCACTGACTACGGGCTGTCTCTGTCAGCGATCTCAAAGCGGAATTTCAACTATATTCCGAATTTACACCAAGGCTCCTCTAGCGCGAGTAGTAGATGAATCACAATGAATCACTTTGCCACACGGATACGTTGAGTACGACCCACGTTTATGCATACTTAGGCAGAAACCGATGAGCTACATCGTCTACCCAAAACAGAAGCACAATACTTTTTCACTGACGGCATCCATAGGACTGCACAAGCTGTACTCGAAAATATTTGGATTGAGGAGGAGAAGAACTGCATAAGGATGACTATGGGACTGTACACATTATTGCCACGGGGCCTGCTGTCCTCATCGCAGGGCCTGAGAATATAGAAAAACGCATTTGAAACCATTTGCGAGCTAAAAGCGCGATTGACCACGCTGTCGGAAGCGGGACGAGAATGTGTTCCCCTGCCCAGCCAGGTCATTGATTCCGACGATCTATGTGTCCATGTGCACTTTCTGGAACAATCGCGAAACTCTTTCTAAACCGTTCCACTTCTACGGCGATTTTCGCATGATCTAGTTGTTTTTTGACGATCATCCCCTTCAACCTCTTCTTACGGCAGAACCCCTATGCCTATGTAATCTTCTTCTACTGAAGACATTCGCATTCCATTTTCCATTTCCATGTCGGCTCCCCCGCTTACCACATACAGCGAATCAGTATTCTACACTCGATAGCACTAGAGGTGGTGCGCTGAGCCCAGAGGAGCAAAAATGGTATCCATCAAGTTTCCGCATGAGGACTTTGAGCGCAAGCTCGAGCTTCCGCAGTGGCTCCCGGATCAAAGCGACGAGGAGATTTTGAACGTCCAGAACGTGAAGCACCTCGAGTGTCTCTTCAACGAGCTGGATCTGAAGATCTCGAAGCTAACGGAATCCAACGCCGCACTGAAAGAGTGGATCAAGTCCGAGAAGGTGGATTACTCTGTCGTCTCCCAACGTGGCAACAACGGCGCGAACGAAGAGCAGTTGTCCCCGGCTGGTGCGACGCCGGCAGCCTCAGTGGACGGGTCGGAGACCACGGCGGCGACGGGCGGCGGCGGAACCAGTCGGTCGGTGTCGGCACAAGCGTCGGAGCGGGGCACGCCGGACGTTGTGCAGGGACAGGCGTCGGCAACCAGCGGCGAAGAAGGTGCAGGTGTAGGAGAGGCGGAGGGAATAGCGCGACGAGGGGAAATCGGAGTTGCAGGCACAGCTTCCGGCGGGCAAGCGAGCGAGGACGGTGAGGGAGTTGACGCAGTCGTGAAGAAGCAGGAGAACGACGACGACGACGACGACGCAGCTGTGTCGGCAGCGGAGCACTACCAGCTTATCATGGCGGTGTTTGAAAACAACCACATCCTGGACCAGATGGAAGTCCGCAGAAAACTGCTCAAAACCCGCCTCGACAAGCTGACCATGTCGCAGGGAGTCTCTCTGTAGAGATGATAGAATGGATATGGCTTTGGGGAACAAGTGGATCCAGCAGAGGGCGTTCACAAACGGCGCCCAGACAGACAGCGACAAGAGCCACATCGACTTGGAAAAATTTCGTCTTCTGACCACGGTCACCATTCGAGGGACCGTGGAGGAGGGCACGACGCCGTGCATGTCGAGGCAAAGAATGCCTACTTTGTTCTGTTCTCCGACGTGGGTCTGGTGCTTTCGCTAATAGATTTCGTTGTCAGTTTGAGTTGCACTACGACAGAGAGAGGCAAAGAGAGCGATATCAAGTGAGGAAATGCTGTGTTTGTGTGGGGTTCGCACCATCAGCACGATGGATAGTTATATCTTTACAGAAAGCAGCAGAGTGTGCTTGAAATATGCAAGTGTTGCTTCATGAGCTAGACACCCACCGACGATGCCGCCGGACTTCGCTTCTCTTTTGCAGCAGAGGAGCTTCGCGACCTTCGCACGGCGCAGGAGCTCGCGATTCCTGTCATTCGAAGAATCGCGCAGTTTCATGCACAAGGTTGGGTTGCGTTCGGTTTCCGAGTTCCGTGAGTGGTGCAATGCAGGATTCAACCCTACCGGAATTCCGCGTCAGCCAAGCACTCTGTACAGGCAGTCGGGGAAGTGGGCGGGCTACAGAGATTGGCTTGGATACCGTTTTCTACTCTCGCAACAGCTTCCGGAGGACGAGAATAGAGACGTGGAACGAGCAGCCGGGCGGATGTCCTCCGCCGAAGTTCGGCAGCCAGTCATGAAGTCGCTCCTCTCGCGTCTGGAGGAGTGTGCTTTCGACGTTCAGTGCTTACCGCGCAGGAGTAGGGCATCCCTGCTTTTTCGTCCGCGTGCTGGAGCTGTGGATAGAGGGTGGTGCTCGTTGGTGGTGCGGTCGACGTGGACCGTTAGCAGCACTTTTCCATGTCATCTGCCGAAAATTGCTGATGGCCACGGTTTCATTTTTGGTTGCGGGAAAGACGGACGGCTTTTTTGGCTTTCCCATGACTTCATGAAGCAGTTTAACCGGTTACCGACGTATCGTCCCTCCAGTACTCGCTGGGTAAAAGCGCGTCTCGCGGAAAGCCATGAAATCCAATCGGCGATCGAGCTGGAGAAACACCTTCTGCGTCACTGGAATGAGTCGGAGCTGATAACAGAGGAAGAGGTCAGTGCCAAACTATTCGAAAAAGGTGTTGACGCGATGAGCTACGATCTACTGCAGCAGCTTCGCAATTTTTTGGAACGCAGATGCGGGCGCAAGTACGAAGCTGCTTCGAGCATGTGCGAACCTGGAGCGGAATGTATGATAGATGGTCTGCGTGCTGTGGTTCGTGCTGGGTTCCCCATTGCCGGCGGCCGACTCCGCTTTCACGGTCGGTGCTGCGACCGAAACGGCGTCGCTCGCACGAAGTTGGCCAAAAATTGCGACTTGGCTGACGCACCACATTTCGTTGTTGTTTTGCTTCGAAACAGGTACGCACCAGCTGAGGCAGCAGAGAGCTTTTGGAAGAGGGACCTGACGGGCTTTTTTCTCTTTCCTCGGTCTTATCTGAAAGCAGATGACTTATTTGCTTTGCTAAATCAAAAGTTTGGCGGAAAGGATAATATGTCGCTGTATCCCCCGGGAGTAGTGTGCTCGCGAATTGATGCGGTGAAAAGGCAAACGGAGCAAGAGCCCTATTTCGTCAGCCCTTCTGATGATGACGCGCCGGACAAGGTGAGGCGAATTATTGAGGACTACAGAAGTACAGGAAACTTGTAAAATGGTCACATGCAGCACCACCAAAAGGCAGGGGACGGGAAACCGCGGTCCCCTGCATTTGACGCGCAACATTGCGATTTGGCGCCTCGCATCTCCTGTTGACAGCCGCCACGCTCTCCCATCTGGCCAGCCGAAGGTAGCACTCGCAGGAATACCTTCGAAACGCGATTGTTTAGTTCACTTGCTGTGTTCTTTCCCAAGACTTCGGTTGAGATGCTTCGTGGCCGAACTTCGCTGCGCGTCGGTTACTACCATCCTGGGCTAGTGCTTTCTTTCCGTGATTCTGATTGAAGTTGAATCCGTTGCGTCTGCCCATTTTGACACTCGCGATCAGGTTGGCTTATTTGTCTTTGACTCAATGGTCGGAAATTTGCATATCCCAGCTGCAGCATGTGTTGTATTTCGTAAATCTGATGCGGGCGGAAGCCTGAACAAGAATGTAATCTTCGGTATTGTTTTTCATTATTGTACTTTACATTCGTTATTGGAGCTTTGTCCTTATTACTATCGGTGTGAGCAGGTCCCTGCTACGGTCGGAACCCATTCGCGCCCTCCCTCCTCTCTCTCTCTCTCTCTCTCTCTCTCTCTATCGGTACTGCCCGTACGGCCATCGGGAAATCCGTAGTGATCGCACGTCGCACCATCGTGGTGCTACCTTGGGAACATGTTGAGAACGAAGCTGGATGTAAAATAGCTCTTGGTCTTGCAGGCTTTTTGTGCCTTACACCCAACAAGAGTACGCGCACCTTCGCGACTCGCGCACCTTCCCGACTAGCGATAGGCGACTCGCGGCAGGCGCAGGAGATAGAAGATCAAGATGGGCGGCAACAAGGGCCGGGGCAAGTCCTCCGGCGGCAAGGGGAAGGGCAAGGGAAAGCGGCTGCCCCCGGCGCCGGAGCAGCAGCACATGAGTCAACATGAGCGCGGTGGTAAAGGGCACCAGGGCTCGGATCACTGGGACCAGTACGACTATGACTGGATCGGGCCCGGACCGATCGGTATCAAGCAGAAGATTAACGAACTGGAGTGGGTCACAGACCAGGTTGGCCTCGGGTACGAGCAGGAGAACAAGTATTTCCTCCAGAACACGGTTTTGGGGCAGGAGACCGCGCACGAGCAGGGCGATTTCGGCGGGTACTACGAGTCCGCGTACTATCAGAAAAAACAGGGCGGCAGCTTCCGCCCCAAGGCGGATCGCTCGGACCTGCTCGTAGAGGAGGAGAGCGACCTCTGCAACCGGCAGATGTGCGGGGCCAACCGGGCGTTGCAATTCCAAGTCCACGCCGGGAAGGACAAATCGCAGGACGTCCTTCTGACGATGGACAAGAGCTGGCACTGCACGCAGACCATTCCCTCGGCGTGCATTCCGTCGCTCCGGCCGTCACTAGACATTGTGGACGTGAACCACGGGCTGATTGGGAGGGTGGTCGACCCGTGGAACTGCTGCAACTACGAGCTCAGCGTGTTCGACATGCAGCTGGAAAACGCGTGGGACGAAGAACCAACAGGGGAGAAAGTGTTCACGGTGGAGGGAACCTGCTGCCAGCCGGCGTTTTGGGGCTGCGGCCTGTGCGTCGACGCGAACTTCGACATCCTGCCGGTCGGGCGAAGGGCGGCGACGCGCGGGTGGCGGCCCGGCTCGTTCGCGCGCAAGGCGGGCGGCTGCGAGGAGTGCTGCGTGGGGGCGGGACACGTGGACGGGTTCCAGATCTTCTTTCCGCCGGGAAGCACGGTGAGGGAGAAGAAGCTGCTGGTAGGGATGGGGCTCCTGATGGATATGGTGTACTTTGAAGTGGAACGGCCCCAACAGGGCGGCTCGGCGCATTGATGACAATATCCTTTCGATTTATAATTATTTTGTTGTGTTTGCTCCGCTTGCTTGTGCTGTTTTTCTTTTGGCAGAACGAAGTAGGTCATTTGAATATTGATTCAAAACCTACGGAGCTGGAGCTCCGTCAATATGCTGGAACAGAACTTGCGGAATCGGTTAAGGACTAACGGTTTCGATTCATTGTCGTCACCATTTCTCCACGTCGTGAGCAGACGTAGCGATGGTAGCTGCGCAGTAGGTTTTTTAGTGTACTGCGACAATCACACTCGCTTCTATTTTTTCCCCGGTCTTCTTGCAGAGGATTTCGATTGGACTCCCGACGCAGGGGCGGTAACCACCTACCACTACTGCCGTTGAGCGAGCATTTCAATCAACTGACGTCGTGGCTGACTTATTCATAGTCAATCCATAGAATTGTCAACCAGTTAGCGAAACCTCGACCGGCTCCAACTCCGAGCGTAATCGCTTTTTGGTATCGGACACTACTACACTTTAAGTATATGTTCTCTTCTACCTTAAAGGCCTCCCGGGCCCGGCGTTTGATTGTGTACACGATATATCCATTTTTTCGCGCCGCGGGCAAAGTGCTAATGAATGAATGAATGAATGATTGATCTCTGGCCGCGCAATCCTATTCACAGGGAAGTTTTTCTCCATCATGATGACAGTGCAAACCCAGGATATTCGGTCGCAGGCGTGGTCAGGTTCCCTGCGTGTTCATAGTCGATAAAGTGACGCCATGTAATATGTCTACTTCGGTTTCGGACGGTGTTCAATTCCCAAGCCTTATCTGTGACAGCTTTAACGGCGATTGCAGTCCCATTCGTGACGGTTCGCCTTTATCTGTGAGGGTTCTGCCATTCCCATTTTCGGTTGTGCAAGGCTTCTTCACAGCTCCTCGTGCTCGGTCCTGCGGCTTCTTGGAACTAAGCTAGTGGCTTCTTTTCTTTATTGAGCTCCCTTTCAAAGGCAAGCTCCTTCTCCCTCGTGCTCGTGCTCGGCACCGGAATTTTTGATTGTTGACTTTCTCTTCCTGCAGCCGATTTTATCGGGAGCCCCGAATGTTTTAATTGGCACCGGCACCATGACCATGGCTACTCGTACTCACGGATAAAGGAGGTGGACAATCATTAAGGTGCATCATCCCGATGCGTTTGCTTTCTGCTGATAAAGCAGAGAAGAAGACGTTTGTTAGTGCGCATTAAATTGAGTAGGTTGTCCTTGTCGCGACACTGAGGACTTAAACTGCGCGGACTTGTAAGTGCTTGCTTACGGTTGATGCTTTATTTTTTGCCTCATGCATTATACGCTTACCCCATTTACGCCTACCCCCGCGAGAAAGTTCGACGGATGTGCGCATTTTGTCCAGGACTGCATCCAGTTCCTCGATCTTCCCGCCTCGTTTTATGACAGTTTCACAGCGATTCCTGACAGGTCGCTGATAGAATGAGCGCGAGTCCACGATCAGAGCACTTTCTCCCCGAACTGCAAAAGTTCTCCCCAGTAGTACACAAAGAACCTTCCAGACGCTCCTGTAACATCACTCCCCACTGCTCCAGGACGTTTTTTCGGGCATGGTTGTTGTTCTGGTACTTTTTTATTTGTGCCAGCACGACCATCAGCCCTTGTTTTGCGGCGGCGGAGGGGGCGGCTGCAGTGCAGCAGGTGGGAACGGGCGGAGCGTCAGAGGCTCACAGTGGGAAGAACGGTGGAGCCGAAGACGTTTCGACGTCAGCGGAGCCAGCTTCTTTGGCGCTGTACGACCTGTTCTTCGGCCCGAATCGGAAGAATGCAAAAAGAACCCCCGCCAACAGTAAACCACGAGCACGGACACGGGCAAGAAGGCCGTTCGGGCAGAAACGGTCGGAGCGCCTTCTGCAGTCCTCGACTTGCGACTGGAATGGCTTCCGGGCGTCGGCGAACCTTGCCAGCTGGCAGAACTGCGTGAAGCAGTACCCGCACAGCACCCGGTGGGAGCAGGCGCAGGCCTCCGCGCGCTGCCTCTGTGACCACGACGTGGGAAGCGCGCTGATCGCCACCAACTGCTGCGGCGAGCCCGACCTGGCCCACATCTGCACGGACATGGCGAACTGCGCGCCGGACGTGCGGAACGCCACCTGCGCGTCGGCCGAGGCCGATTTTTGCCAGACCGAGTGCGGCGAGAATCTCTGCGGGGACATCGACAGGCGCAGTCCGGAGTGCACCAGCACGTGCTTCTTCACAACCAGCCGCTGCTTTGCCTACCAGAAGTGCCCCGTGGTGCACCAGGAGAAGGACTTCGGGTACTTGTGCGACGACGTGGTTACGAAGCCGGACGTGGGGGGGTGCTGCGTGCGGACGGACGACGAGATACTCAACACGATCCCGACGACCGGGAACAAGTGGTGTCCGCGGTACTGCGAGACCTGGCAGGTGTGGTACGTGTACGTCATTTCCAACTACGAGTGCATGTGCGGTGGCTGCCCGCGGAATGTGGAGGAGTTCAACAGGAAGTACAAGCAGGAAATGCTCCCCTACTTCGACGTGATTCTTCCACGCATCGCGAGAGGGGTGGACCGGCTCGTGGCGTTGTTGGGACTGGGGGCGGGACAGAAGGCCGAGCTGGACGCGTTTGTGCGGCACAACGTGACGGAGGCGATTCGGGTGGCGCAGCCCTACTACGAGGACGTGCACACAGGGGCGAGCGTGGCCCTGGCGGACAGCGCGGGGGTGGTGGAGCAGCACGGGGAAGTGGTTATGAATGATATCGCGGTGGGGAAAATGTGGGAAACCGAACTAGGCTGCTGCGTGCCGGTGCGTGGACTGGTGGAAGACGTGTTTTCGGCGACTGATGAAGTTTGGAACGCGAAGCAAAAGCCGCAGTGCGGACAGAAATTGTGGGACGGGAGCTGCGAAGTGTACGTGGCGCCAGTGACCACGAGCACGACGAGCACAACGTCGACGAGCACGACGAGCACGACTGTGACGAGCACGACCTCGACGAGCACTACCGTGACGAGCACTACTGTGACGAGCACTACGAGCACGACGGTAACGTCGAGCACTACCACTTCGACAACGGAAACGACGACGGCCACGAGCACCACCGTCACGGTGACTTCCACGACTACAACGACGAGCAGTTCGTCGACCACGACTGAGACAACGACCACAACCTCGACCACCGTGACAACGAGTACGACGAGCAGCACCACGACGACGTCGACCGCGACGACAACGTCGACGGAGACGTCGACCACGACTACCACTTCAACCACCACCATCACTTTTACGAGTACGACGTCCACTACCACCAGCACCACTTCGAGCACGACCACGTCGACCACGGTCACAGATCCGGACGCGACAACGACGACTCCGGACCCAGACGCGACCACGACCACGACTTCGACTTCGTCCACGAGCACCACTTCGACAACGACGACGACCACGAGCACAGAAACCAGCACGACGACTATCACCAGTACGGTGACTCGCACGACAACCACAAGCACCACCACGTCCACAACGTCGACGAGCACAAGTACCGCGACGAGTACAACCTCCACCACGGTCACGAGCACGACGACGGTGACAACTACGACGACGAGCACGACGCTGACAAGCACGACGAGCACAACCTCCTCGACGTCGACGAGCACAAGCACGTACACCAGTACGACGACGACGATCACGGAAACGAGCACGACTACCACCACAACCACGACCGTCACGCAGACGTCGACGACATCGACGACAAGTACCACGACGACGTCAACTACGACTACCTCGACGTCGACCACTTCAACCACGTCGACTCTGACAACGTCGAGCACGACCACAACCTCGACAGTGACAACGACAACCTCCACGACTTCCACAACCTTCACGACCACTTCGACGCTTACTTCTACTTCGACGCTAACCACAACCACTTCGACCTCCACGTCAACAACAACAGAAACCACCACCACCACGACAACGGTTACAACCACCTCCACTTCAACCTCAACCTCAACGAGCTCCACCACAATCACCACCACTACAACGAGCACAACGAGCTCGACAACTGCCTTTCAGCTGCAGAAGGCCCTTCCGGACTCGCTGCGGACGTCGAAGGTGCGGGCGCAGGCGTCGATGGTGATGAGCTTCAGCTTTCCGGGGGAAGACTCCGTGACCGGCGACATGCTGATGAGCAGTGCGGAGTTTGTGGGCGCGTACAAGCAGGCGTTCGGTTCCTACTATGGCGTGGCGGCGGCGGATGTCGAAATCGTTGGCTTCGACGTGGAGGAGGTGCAGAGGAGGGGGCAAAGGAGTCTCACTGGAGGGGGACGTCGTGGTCGTGTCGCCGCTGATCCCCGCGGCCGTGTTCCGGCAGAGATGAACAAAGCACTGGATGAGCTTCGGCGCCTCGCGGCGTCTTATCTCGTGACCTGCACGTACGAGATCTACACGGCCGACCCGGGGGCGCTCGCGCAGCTGATGGAGGCTCAGGCCGCGAGTCCAAACGGTGCCGCCGCGCTCCAGCAGTCTCTGAACACGGCGCTGACCGCCGCCACGGGGGGCGCGCTCGGGCTCGAAGTGCTGTCGGTGGAGTCGATGGCGGCCGCGGATTGCGCCGCCGTGCTGAACGACAAGCAGTGCCCGGAAGCGCTGCAGGACCTCTGCGCGCGCGAGTGCTCGCTGCTGGGCAGCGGTGGGGTGGAAGTCGCGGAGTTTTTCGGTAGCTCCCCCGCTGCGGGGGGGGACGACGAGGACGTCCCGATCGCGACGGAGGTTGTGGACGAGGACCCCGCGGTGGCAGGAGATGGGTCCAGCACGCGGCCGTCCGCCGACGACGTGCTGATAAACGCTCTGGTGGAGACCAGCGGAGAGCCAGCAGAGCCGGGAATAAGGCAGCCCTCCACGAACGCGGCGGGGGCGGCCGAGGCAGGGTCCGAAACCCCCGCGTTCGTGCTGATTCTGGCGGGCGGGATCCCGGGGCTGCTGCTGTTCGTGTACTGGACCAGGGAGCTCTGCATCAAGTTCAACTTGCTGGAGAAATTCTGCGGTCGCAGCTCGAAAACCGGAAGAAAACTCCCGCAGCGACCGAGCCCCCACGGAGGGGTGCCGGGGGCTAGGTCTGGACGGGCTCCTTCATCCGGAGGACGCAATGCGGTCGCTTCGGGGCGGGCGGAACACGACGTCGAGGCCATGACCTCAGAAAGCGCATCGAACGGCCGCCGCGTGCGCTTCGGCGGCGGCGTGGCGGGCGCGGATCAGGATGCGAGATCCGACGCGAGGCCGCGCTGCGCCCCTCGCGATCCGTTCGCGAACATCGACGAAACCTCGTCGAACCGCTCGGAAGAGTCGGCTTC
>RXOD01006280.1:0-10786 GCA_005223375.1 Amoebophrya sp. AT5.2
GTCGATCTCGATCGAGGCTTGCAGTCACGATCTCAGAACGAAAATGATTACTTACTTCCTCCACGCGACAGCTGCCGACTCGCGGCGTCCTTGTCCTGGTGTAAAGGAAGCGAGGATCGCACGCTTGTCAGCCTTGTTCGTCAGCATCTTGCACTTCTGGTGGTCCCTGTTGTGATGGTTTCGGGATCATGTTGACAGAGGACGCACGCGGACCGCGGTCTTTCTCTTTCGCTTTCTGATTGATGATATGCCTACGTACATCATTCTACGATCGAATACTAAAGTATACGAGCATAAGAGGAAAAAAGCTTACTACCCCTCCCGCCAGGTTTCATGATTTTCATCGTTCTGGTTCTACTGCATGTCTTCATCGTTCTGGTTTTGCATGTCTTCACCGTTCTGGGTCTGCATGTCTGTCGACGATGCGGTCTTTTGCTTCTCTTCTTTCGCGAACGCCCAGGTGTCCTCATGATCGTCCTTGTGGGGCTGCAAGGCCGCTGGGTAGGTGCCGACTGCGAGCGCCTTGAACATGCGCCGTGTTCGATGCTGCCCGTTTATCTGAAGATGGGGCGGCCCGGCGTCAGAGTGAGAGTCCTCGCCATGAGCATGAGTAAGAGTATTGTTGAAACAAATAGCAGGGTAACTTTGTTTTTTTTGCACTTCGTATTTCCCTCGTCGGCAGCAGTTAGGCTGGGTTGAAGAGGAGAAAGAAGAGCAGTAGAAAGTTAGTATAAAACCAAAATTAAAAAATTAAGTAACAAACTACTACCTCGCCATGAGTATGATCGAGATCATCGCCATCGCTTTCTTCGTCACTGCTACTAAAAGGTGCGGACTCGTGGATGGAGGTCATCTCGCATGATGTGGATGCGCTGCTGGTGCAGCTGGGGGACTTGGCCAACCGCCCGATCACAAACGGATGCAGCTCGTTGTTTAACAACAGATGACGCACTTGCTTTTGCTCCGCCTCCGACGATATGGCTCGCCCTCCTCCTTGTTGTTCGGAGTTGTACAGGACACCTGCAGACGCCGATGACGTTATTTATAGAGAAAGTACAGGTGGATGGTTGTAGAGGGGTGGCTATGAATGGGGTTGTGGTCTCGGCCTCGGGAAAATGAAAACCTGTTTTCGTCGGCCGCAGCGGGCGTACTCCCGCGCGGCCGAAGAAGTGCGCGCGCTTCACGCCGTCTTCTCCGGTGCGGGTCAGCACGCCGATCGACCTCCGCTTTCGAAAACGTTCTTTCATCACCTCAGGAGCCTCATTTTCCTCGGCGACGAGGGGGGCGAGTTGTAGGAGTAGTTGTTCATGCATCGCGCGGTAGTTCTTCATCTTCTCTGCCCAACACTCGCGCGAGGAGTCTTGGGAGCGCAGTGCGAAGGAACGCTGTATGCAAGCAGAAAACAGCTTTTCGCGCAATTGCTGGTTCGCGAGGAGGAGGAGGGAGCAAAAAACCACTACCACAATCACGGCGAGAGCCTCGGCCTTCGCCCAAGTCAGTGCGTCGCCCATGATCGACGAGTTCGGGAAACTCATTGTTTTACGTCACAGTCTAAGTCACTTCTAGTGGTACTTAAACTTGAAGTAGGTATCGAAGGGAATCAATGAATAAAAAGAAACGAAGACTTTGACAGGACTCAAGTTCTGTGCCGGCTGCTGTGCGGAGTCGCCGATCGTGTAGCCCTGCTATACGCAAACAAGCAATAAAGCGAACAGTCACATTGTGGTCGTGCCGATCGTTTTTACAGATACCGTCAAGCGGTCGTCAACATTTGCTACCCGCCGGGGAGAAGACCGCATGATGTTCGACGTGTTTATCAAATTTATCGAGCGGCACGAGCTTGAGAATCTGAATAAAGCCTGATATCATCCGCGGATCAGCGACGGAATCTGTCGCGATTCGGTTTTGGAGTTGGACTGCTTCTGCTCCCACTCCCACATGATGATTTTAATCCTGCGGCGGTAAACGCCTATGATTGTCCCATGTTTCTTCTTCTTCCTCCATTGCGTGCGAGTTGTTGGATTGTCAGGGGCATAACAGGTCTGTCCTGTGCCCTTTCTACCGGTTCTGTTTTCACCACCTCCCTCCACTTTTTGCGGTCCAAAGCGTCTTGTCGTGTTCCCCCCCTCCGTAGCATGTCGTGCTCCGTCTGCGTTCTCCACGTTCGTAGTGCTCCCCTCCCCCGTGCCGCCACTCCGTCGCTGCACTCCATCACTTTTCGCACCCACCGGCTCCGCGGATACCGCACTACGTGCCCGTAGTACCGCAACCGCCTCTCCTCTACTAGCCGGCTCAGTCCCACATGAAACAAATAGTACAAAAGTCAGGAGTACATCTACATACGCTTTCGACGCATGCGCATGTTCACCAGTGATTTGCTTTTGGATTTCGCTTTAGAAGAGTTAGATACCGAAATAAAAAAGCGGGCAGCTGCCTCCAAATTCTGCGAGAAACTCGTCCACGAGGACGCTCGGCCGGAAGGAACAGAGCATGTAGTCTTCGGGAGGAATCATCCCTAACTCGAACCCGCGCAGCAATCTCTGCTCCTGAGCCTGCCACATCTCGTGATCGTCCGTGAACTGACCGTATCGAGCAAATGGCTCGATGTTTACCTCGTCGAGCGGGGCAGGGGCGTGGGCGCGATGTCCTTGTTGCTGCCCAATTTGGTGCGTAAGGCTGTCCTCCTGGTCAAAGAAGTACTGGAGCGGCCCTTGAAGTTCCGCCAGCCCGAACGGTGGTTCCGGTCCTTCTGGTACCGCTACCGCATCGTGAATCAGAACGGCGCCTTCCTCCGCTGGACCAGGGCGTCGCGGCAGCACCGCTACCACCGTCAGAGCAAGCGGTATATCGAAATTGGAGGACGACGCGCTGCAGGTGGAGCTGGAGGCGGAGGAGGTCTCCACCGCGGCGGTGCTAGAAGTCTTGAACATCCGTGCCCCACCTTCTGCTGCAGGAGCAGCAAGCACAGCGCTCAGCGAACTGGTCGCCGCGTGGTTGTCATCTGAATGCTCTTTGCTTGCGCTCTCCTCACCGGAGGATGCGACATCAATGCCTTCCAACTCCGCTGCAGCGAGCATATCCAAACTTCTCACGTCTGATGGGCGCAGAATATCTTTCTGCTGCGAAACCAGGAACATCCGCGTTCGCACAGAAGGCCTGGTCGGGCGGGCGCAGTCCACCGCTGAGCTCCAGAATCCGGACTGGTCCGCAGCTGCCTCCGTGCAGGAGGCTGGTGCTTCTGCCTTCGACGACGACGTCGATGTAAGCGCATCTCGCACCGCCACGTACACAGAGACCAGCCTCTTGTCGGCTGCAAATCGCTCTCGCAACACAACGTGTCCACCAACAGAACGGACGCTGACATCGACGAAGGCAGGTCGGCACAGCTCAATTTCTGACCTCGTTCCACTCTGAACCTTGTTTCGTGCTAGGCGTGCCCGGGCCAGGAGGCTCAGCTTTACCTTGTCCAAGGCCAAGGCGACACGGTACGGCAGCGACGGACGAGTTGTCGCCAGCGGGCCTGGATGAAGGACGCTTGCCGCTTGCGCATGTTGGATGCTGTGGTCGTAGAGCAGTCGCGAAAAAACGTTCAGAAAAATGATCACGGTTCGCACATATCTTCGGTGACGGAAAAACACTGCCATCGAAAACTCACATGCAGATCCAGAGAAAAAGCTGCCACCACGACCTCCACGAAGATGCATGATGATGATACGATAGTGCAAAGTGAGGTAGACGCCACGCACTGTCCAGGCTGAAAGAACATAGGTGAATGTCAATGTGCGACGATTTCAAATCTGTTATTCATTGCTGGAAATTGTATCTTGTTACAAAACTCAAGACGCTGCGAAAACCACGACAAGCAGAAAGGTTATGGTGTGAACACGGGGGGCAAACGGCAACGGAGCCAGGCACAGAAACTCAACACCGGAGTCCCATCCAGACTCCTTCGCGAGCGCGCTAAGGGGTACTACCTCAATTGATTTTCCTCCAACTTTCCTTCATCTATGCTACAATAGGAAGTAACCATCTAAGACTAAGTCCGACATTCATTCACGCCACGAATCGCGAGCGTCTTTGATGCAAATTGAAATTCAAAGGACATGACTTCGAGGTTCACCACGACTGAGCCCTCGGTGTTAAATTGATGCAAATTGGAAAGGACTTATACTCGTTGTTTAGTTCATTCTTGTTCCAGGTCGTCCTCGACCTCGTCGATGCAAGATAATATAATGGTCACCAGTGTAGAAGGTTCGTAATATCAGTTTCCAGGTCTATTGGAGCTCTCTCTCTGCTTCTCGTCAGGTTCTGCACCCGATGAGAATACCAGAGAAGTCCTGGCGCGCTCCGTCCGCATTTGATAGATATTTTATGCTGGTCGCAAAACGTGATGGTAAAAACGAGTTGTGCACGTGTTCGTGTATTCACTAGCCGGTGCATTTTGAATTTTGGACTGCTGCGTCGAATCAATTAGAATTAGTCGACTTCGAAGTCGTCGCCGTCCGCGGTTGTCAGCGGCGCCAAGGTTGCCGCGTGTTCGGCTTCAGTCAGCGGAGCGTCCCCAGGTGCAGGATCTCCTGCTTCTGCGTCAATCGCTGCTTCCGCTGCAGCTTGCGCCTGTGCTAGTGCGGCAATCTCTGACGGCAACGGCCCGACTTCGTCGCGCTGCTCCTCTGCCAGGTCTAATGAAGTATTGCCCGGCGAAGGTTCTGCCGTCACGCCTCCGGCAGCGGCCTCAGGATCAATGTCGGCCGGGCGGCCTGCTGCATCAGATGCCTCTGCTGGTGCTGGCTCGGGTGGTGATGCTGCCTCTTCCTCGTCTGGAGCAGTGCCTGTCGCGCCAGACGGCTCATCCGCTGCCATTGGCGCGTTTTCTCCAGCAGCGGCCGCTTCAACACCGCCGTCCTCTACCTCTGCGCCCCCTGACCCATTTGGCTCACCGCCTTGTGCAGCGGCTCCACCACTTGCCACTGCGTCACCTGCTGGTGAGTCCGTCTGCGCCGTATCGGGCCTCTCTGGTGGTTCACCGAGCTGGCTTGCGTGATCGCCTTCCGTTTCGCCGGCGCCCGCCTGTGGCGAATCGTGCGGCCCTTCCTCCGCGTCCTGATGTAGCGACGTACGCGAATCTGGCCCCTCCGCTTCTGCTGTCGGTCCGTCCGTGGGGACCGCTGATGGGTCGTGATTTTGGCCCGCGCCATGGCCATCTTCGGCAGGAGCTGCTCCGCCTTCATCTTCTTCTCCTTCATGCGTCCCCTCGGCGCCGGCACTCGCCGCAGTCTCTGCGGCATCTTCTGCTTGTTGTTGTTCCCGCTCTTGTTCCCCGCCTCCTATTATTGTCGACGGCCCCTCCAGTGACCCTACGCCTACTCCTGGTCCCACCAGTGTTGACACCGTGTTGTCGCCCAGCGTATCTCGCGAAGGCTGTCCGTCGATCGGGAAAATATCCACATTCTCTGTCGGCCCCGCCCCGGCTGCGCCCGGGTCGAGCGACGTGGACGCGGCGAAATTTTCCGATGTCTGCAGCGGCATGCTGCTCGTGAGCATACTCGTTTGCCCTAATTGCTCATGGTCGCCTTCGCGGACGCTGCTTCCCTGCGCGTTAGTGCCGGCGAGTGTGTCTACTTCTACCGGATGTGCAGCAGCGGCAGGACTCCCTGGTCTGGACTCCGAGTCTTCGTCTGCTATGAGCGCAGCTTCCCCTGCGGCGCGACGCCTGGTCGTGGAAGAATTTCACTCAGCGATTTTTTGCTTCAATGAATGCTGGTGGGGGAGGGTAGTGGAACAAAACATCAAATTTCTGAAGCAAGAAAAAATAAAAGTAGTACGTCTGCTGCTCAGTGTCCTCAAGGGCAGCTACTTCGGCCACGAGCCTTGCCCGCGTCTCTGTGGGCTTCTCAAACAGTCGCGGCATCTCTGCGAGCACCTTGCTCGATACCTCATCGGGATATATTTATAGTGGAGCGAGTTCTTTTTCTCTGGGTCTGGATCTGGAACAACTATGTTTGTATACTGATTCACCGTCTTCGTCAGTCTCCGTTTGGTGTTACATTTAGATTTGATTTACTTTTACAATTACACGCACGGAAAGCTAAGAGTCACGAATCAATACAAAGAAAAAAGCTACCGCGGGCCTAATGCCGTCCAGGTTCATTTTTCGAAGGGCCTTGTCTCGCAACGCGTTTTCGGATTGGTGCAGCAGGTGGCCCATGGGGAGCTCGGCTTTCATCTGCTGTATCAGGTCCTCCGTGGCACCGGCTAACGCGTTGGTGACGCCGACGTACTCCTTCTTGCCCACGTCAAAATTCATACTAATGTTGCTGTCGTCGTTCGCGTCGATCGCTACGGGCCTGTGGCATTGGCGAGGTGATCATAATGCGACGCAGCGACGTTTTACGTTTACAGGAAAGCAAAAATAATGGTTCGTTACGGTTGTACCACTATCAGGCAGTGCCGAAAGCAAACAGTAACGGAAAGAGAAACCATAACCAAGGAAGGCTACGACGGATTCGATCGACAACTACCTCTTCGCCGCTTGCGGCAAGAAAGCCTTCGTTGGCTTGTAGAGCTTGCCGCCCATTCGCTGGTAGCTTTGGGCTGCCCGCAGTACCGCAGGGTGCTCCTCTTGAAGCACACTCGCTTTTGCTCCCAGCAGATCTCGCTTCGGACTTCGTGGTGGCGGCTAGGTGTGTTTTTTTCGTTCGGGAAACTCATATATAACTGTTCTTTCACCTTCCCTGTACGTAGGAATCGATGTCAATTCTCGATGCGGCAGACAGACACAGAGATCTAACCGCTAGGACGCGTCCACGCAGGGTGCTGATTCATGCAGAGTCAGTAGATTGACGAATACTGGAGCTGGAAGAGCTCGAAAAGAAGCATATTTATAGATATACCTCTTCTTGCTTCGCTTTCTTCGCAATCGGCTGCCCGTTCGAATCGAACACTGGCTCGAGGTCGAAGACTTCGTACCCTCCCTCGACCCATTTGCTTTGGCCAGGCTTTTCTGATAGCTCCTTGTCCTTTCTTGCGATTCGCTGCTCGTCCACCGCGATTTGTTCGTTCTGCAGTTGCAACTGCTTCTTGCGCTCCATTTCCGCCATTTGCCGCTGCGAAAAACCTCCGGCCGGTGCTGCTCCCGTCTCTTTTTCCGCGGAGTGGTGCGCAGGATAGTTCGCCAACATCTCCTGACCTGGTTTCAACATGTATCTTGATTTTCTTCCGAAAGATCGCTTCTGATCACATCAATACACTGACCCAGCTGACGCGACAGATACGGCTTCAGCAGTAGGACCTGATCCCCAAACGGAATGGCTGAATCAGTATCGTTGCAAGCCAGCAAGAATTTGAACATTAAAAAGATGTACCTGATTTGAAATTTCTTCCGAAAATGAGGTCGCCGCTGTTGCTCGCCCGTAGGGGCTGAAACTTTCGCCCCATGTCCGGTTGCGCGTTATACGCGAACGGCTTAGGCACGGCAAACGGTAGCGTCCTGCCCGTCATCTTAGGCGCTTGGGCCAGCGAGGGAAGCTCCGGTAGAGAATACTGCCCCGGCCCGGGCACATCCGTCGAAGTGTGCATCTTCACCAAGGCCTTGCTTTCCGCCATGGTCTCCGTCGTGTGATGGTACACCTCTTGCGAGTAGTCGCGCTGCTCTGTAAATTGTTTCATGGGCGACGTAAAGAACGTATGCATTTTTTGATTTAATTTATTATCTGCCTGCGATAGCTAAGTATGTCACGGTTTCTTGATGTATAGCATTTTTTCTCCTCGAGCTCGACCTTTCTACGTTCTAACAACTTTTAGCTTTCGAATTAGAAGCAAGGAAGCAAAAAGTTGAGGTACTCTTTGGCTTGTCTTGCTCATAGGCGCCGGGCCCCGGATTGCCCATCGTCACGAACGTGGCTTCGTCGAAGTATCCGTATTGCGGCTTGTGCTGGTTCAGCCAATTTTTTCCACCCTCGGGCACAAACGGATCCAGTGCCTCTTGTGCGCCCTGCACGTCGTACTTTCCGACGCCGGGTCCCTCATTGCTATTTCGCAGTGGTCGCGGAAACTTGGGCTGCTTTCCGAATTTGGTCAGCTTTGTCAGGCGCGGTCGCACACTTGTAACGTCTGGAAAGTAGGTTCCTGGATCGGGATATTTGGCGCCGGCGTACTCCCGCAACATTCGCGCCGCTAGCTTGGGGCCGATGAGGCCCTTCGACTGCATCACCTGGAATTACGATGGATTGGATAGAACCACAGTGCTGTGGAGCGCGGCGAGAGACAACGAAACCACGACCACGACCTCCGCTCGGTGTCATTATTTGTTGAGCTCATCCATGCTCACTATCTATGGTCATGAACGTGATGAACAAGGAGTGCATAGTAGCCTGAAACCAACCTTATTCCTGTCCTTGAGGTAGACCCGCCCGCCGCCGGGCATGGGCATGTCGCCCGGCTCGTATACGAAGGCTGAGTACTTTCCTGGCCCCGGTATGTCTTTCCCACCGATGTCCGAGAAGCTGGGGTGCTTTCCATCCTTAATCAGCCCGTTGTCCAACTGGACCTTCTTCGGTGGCAGCTGTGAAGGTCGACGTGATTTTCTCATGCTGATGAGTAGACTTGGTTGTCCGAGGTAGCAAACTCGATGCAGGACTCAGTTCGAGTCAAAGTACGACCTCAAAATTTTTATCGGAAACGAGCCCGACCGCACAGGCACAAACGACGAGTAATTTAAAAAAACAGTACCTGTGGGTTGTAGGTATTTGGCGCGGGACTGAAGTAATGCAGTCGGATTTGGTCCTCGATGCTGTGGCCAACACGAGAAAGATCCGCTGGCGGCACTGGGACGCCGCCCATCCCAGGGGCGGGCCCGGCGACCATCTTGCGCGGTACTATGTGTGCGAAGCCGTAACCGCCACACCGCTCGCGCTAGTGCGTCTCTGCCACGAGCGTAGGCGAACACTACCTTGACGAGGAAGAGATCGCCAGAGCACCTCGCCTGCCCGCTGCCATCCTCTACTGTCTGAAGGCCTGGCTCATGTCTAGGTTTAGGTAAGTACGTGTCGACGAAAATGGGGACGCACGAGAAAGTGTTGAGCGAAAAGTTCTACGTTGTGAAGAATTGAAAACCGCCGACTGCTCGTCGCGGAGAGGAACGACGACGACGACGACGAACGCGCTCCACCCTCGGCGAAAATCTCTCTCGGAGGCACGCTTTTCAGCCAAACAACATCTGCTAGCTCCACATCGACAAACAAAGAAGCAAGAGCTCGGATCGATTTACCAAGCAAGGAGTTGTACGTGTTCACTTCAACATGTTTAATTTCTTGCTGCCGCATTTCGGGTGTCTGCCACCAGCATCCAAGTTCAATAGCATAGAGGATTTCGAGTTCGCTGCACGAACAAGACAGTAAATTGTTGGCTGCGAGCGTCAGCGGTGCCCCTGCACGGTACTGCACCTCTGTACACTCAGCGGATTCCATGTTGCGTTGGCGTTGCCCCCCAAGGATGTATCTATAATAAAGCTGCATAAACTTCTGTCCTTGGCGCCTGCCCTCAGCGCTTTTCGTTTGTTCGACAAACAACTCAAGCGAGCCTGTAACATCAACATACTGTAAATCTGAATTAAGTAGCTAAATTGTTTTCGTTCTTGAGCATCAGCCTTACGGCTCTGAGAGGTAAGGCCTTCTTCGAAGCCTGTTTGTTCTGTGAATCGAAGCCATCTGATTCTCTGCGTCAAGTAATCACAGCAGTCTAGTTTGCGTCGTAAATCCTAATCCATCGTCAAGCGTTTGCGTATCGATAAATGGTATGAATCAAGGTTTAAGTTTTCATCTTTTCAGGTGTCTCGCCGAGCCGGGACCGACGAGGACTACATGGGGCTAGGGGAGGAGGAACATTTGTCGAATCATTTGCAATCGAGGGTTGAGACCGCGCGGGCCCGACTTCTTTGGCCGTCGAGGGATTCGCGCCGAAAGGATAGCACAACTACTTGATAGTTGAGACACCATACAGTGCGACACAGCTGTGGTCGCAGCCTCTTCAATCGTCCCTGGTGGGTCTCTCTCTCTCTTTTATTTTCGTACAAAAAAACTGATAGGTACAGTATTGCATTGAGATTCGTCGACAATGAATCACTAAAGTCGAATGCTTCAACCGTAGTTCCAATCCTTGCCCTTACTCATCGTCCACGTCATCGCGGAAGATAACGGTGGCGGCCCGGCTCGCACCGGACTCACGAAGCAGCGTCACGACGGCGGAGTTCAGGGAACCCTCCGCGTGGTCAAGCGCGGTTCTGGAGCTCTCATCCTGCTTGTTCAGGTTCGCCCTGCGTTCCATCAGAAACTTCACAAAGAACGCCGGGCACTCGCCTGCGGCAATCATCAGCACCGTCTCACCACGCTTGTTGGTTTTGCTGTTGAGAGTATGTGTGTTCATCGTTGTGGCAGATTGGTCGTCCAGCAGCAGTAGCATTGAGAGAAAAGGAAAGTATGAAGAAGGGGGTGGCTGCTAAGCAGGAGAGAGCGCACTAATGAAGCTACGACCATCAACATCCATGGTGGTGGTGGTGCGGATCCAATAAAAGGAAAATATTCAATTTCAAAAATATAATATGGCGAGCTTTGCGACTTAATTTCGCAAAACTTAAAAAAATCAGGAGCAACAAGTGAGGTCGGCGGAGGATTTTTAGACCTGGCGGCATGTTCTTCTGCCGCTGGACGCCGCACGAGAATCGGGCAGGGGGGTCGAGAAGAGGGGTGGGAAAGACCCTCTGCGACCCCCCTCTGGCATGCCTACAAAA